>JANSTT010000088.1:0-36793 GCA_026745375.1 Platyura marginata
TATAGATATATATACCTATAATAAGGGGATGGTGTGAGGTGAACGAAAACTTAAAGCTCTATAGGAGTTTTTTTTTCTATTCGTAATATATATCGTGTAATAGTTGTTATAGTAAAATTAACTATTTTTTTTTTTAAAATAACTAAATTATTTTTAAATCAACAAAATCGATGATTATTTTAACAAATTTTTTCCTAATTCAATAAAATGCATATTTGTTTTAAAAATGTAACAGATTGTTTCTAAAAAATATATATATATATATCATCAATAAAAATCTAAAATATTAAATTACTTACTCGCACATTTAATTCGATAAAACAATTTCATCCGTTGACCCACACATTGTTGGTTAAAATAACAAAAAAATAAATTGTTAAAACATCACCAGCTGTTTTGATTTTAAATCTCATAAACATTTTTGTCAATTATCACATTTGTTACTTTTCCGAATTATTTATTTTGTTGTTTTTTTCTTCTCGTAGTAGTTTAAGTTAAGATTTAATGGTTAATTTGGAAATAAAAAAAAAAAAAAAATCACATAATTAAAAAAACAATTATTGCTCCTATTATCCTGTGTTATCTCTCACAATGTTAAGGAATCACACAACAACAACAACAACAAAAAATGAACCAACCAACCAAAATTCTATTCTATTTCAAAAATTGATAAAATCGAAAGAGAAAAAGGATTCACGATAGATTCTAACCATCACAGACCACGTCTATCCGCTGACTGACACACAACTTGTTGGGTTTACACTTAGCTTGCGAATTGTAAACTACGACGAGTATAGGGTGCGGTACCTTTAGTTTGTTTGGCAAAAATATTGAAACGCGCGCGCGACGCGTGAATAGTCATAATCAGGGTGTATACGACGTAACGATTATTTTGACGCTTGCGTAAATGGTACGTAAGAAACGTACAACTATTTAACGAATTCATTGGTAAAAATGAAATGGATAATGGATATTTTTCGGAAAAATTATAGTGAAAAAGGCAAATTGTTGCTTCACTACATTTATCTCTATTTGATATATACATAAAATACGGATATAAAACGTGTACGTGTAGGTACATACAATAAATATATGTATGAAAAACTAATGAACATATTAATAGTAAAATATCCGTTTCGTGTTTTCAAATAATATTGTTATTTATTATTATTATTATTTTTATTATTATTATTATTATTATTATTATAGCAGAATAATTAGCTTCTCTCTACAACTCTACATAGTTTATATGGGATTTTAACCCATTTCATTCAATTTGCGCGCATTCCTGATGCCTCTTTTTCACATTTAGCACATTTCCCATTTCATCATAGTATATATACGGCTACATATGTATAAAGTGGTGAAGGTGCACAGAGGATGAGCGAACCGCATATTAAAATAAGGGATGCAATATCATTGTATGAGGTTTTATAGCAGATTGTTCGGGAAAACATGTGGAGAGATTTTAACGATTCCTTTAATCTATAAATTCCATTTCGATATTCCTAACATATTGTTATATGATTTGATATTTTGGTGTGACATGGATTATTATTGGAATGATGATTTAACCTTGGCCAAATAGACGGGGGTAACATTATAATCATAATAAATATGGTAGGCGATACAAAACGTTCGCTATTGATTGAACTTAGATAAATTTATATCAGAAGACTAAATTTTTTAAAAAAAGGGAAAGAATGCCATAGGCATAGGAATGTGACAAAAATACCTCACACTTACAGTGATGTTATATTCAGTTCAGCCTCAAGATATTTCTACTTCTAGCGAGGCATTATTAACATATTTAATAGTCATATAATTTGCTTTATCATTTTAGGCCAAGCATCAATAATCTTAATTTTACAATCTTAAAAATCAAAGACTCTAATCGATTTAAGTTTTCTCTATTTCAAATGAATTCTAAATAAAATGACATTTAAGCCAATAAAATATAGTTGTCATTTCAAGCCACTGTTTGTCAAGGTTGTATAGCTAAATGCTTTTGTTCTTAATAAAAACAGTCGATTTCTAGCCAGCGAAAATACTTAACAAACACAGATTATTAGTTTTATGTAAATATAAAAAAATTTTTAAAACTTTGTTACTGCAAATTCGACTGCACAATAAAATTATCTATCCATGATTCATGAATAATCCATAATCCATGAATATGTGTCACATGGTAGTTATCGATATCGAGGCATGTTATCAATAGTTTTTTTTTTTTTTACTAAAGTAAATCGCAGCTTTCTGCTGTTTTCTCTTATTTAATTATAGTGAACATCCTAAAAATGGATAATTTTCAAGGCGATGAAATTCGGAAAGATTTTGATGAAAATATGAAAAAAAAAATCACTACAGCTTGATAGACACTTTTTTTCAGTTATTACCACAAATCCAATAGTGCTGATAAAGCTAAAAAGTACCAATTTATCCGTTCCTCCCCCAATTTGCTTTATATTTTCTCCAATAAACGAAGTAAGTAAATATAACCCCCTCTAGATTATCATAAGAAAGCAAAGCGAACGAATGAACAAGCAGACACATGGACGACAGACGAACAATAATGTTAACCCGACAAACCAAAAATTATTCGGCTAAATATTATTTCAATAAAATGATCCTATAGACCACTTAAAGAGGTTAGCTAAAATTTAACAGTATATTTATGTGGAGCCAAAACTATACCTGTACCATCAATATAGATAAAATCACAATTAACAAAATACGATAAAGAGAATGGAGAGAACATAGCATGAATGTTATAATCGTCTAGTATGTCTGAAATTGAAAATTCTAGTATACCCCCCCCCCTATGTGTCCAGACAAATTGTTTCGCCGTGCACCATATACGAAAGACGTTAAAACTCGATATCCATATTCGTAATAAATTCTCTTCTAGACCATCATCACAGACGGCGATTTTCACCACATATGTATGTATTACTCTCATTTCTCACACACATTTCCGTCTTAAGGCACTTAAAACACATATAGTGCTGATGCTGAATGCACATCGTTTCAGAATGGACAAGTCATGTCTATATAGATATGTATGGATACAATGTATAGTACATATTATACTAAAGCTAGAATAAGATTAGCCACAGGAATGTTCTCCAATACAATTCTAAAAGCCTCATGGTGAAATTATCTTTATTTTTATGATGAAAAAACATGTTCAATGTTACTATTCGTATAACACTAAAAATATATGTACTATATATATACATAAGTATATTCACATATGTACCACATTACCACCACATAAAGTCATTTTTACCCCAAACTACCAATTCTATCAATAACATCACCCCCTCGCCCCGTCCCCCCTTCACCTCCCAAAAGAAAAAAAAGGAGTCTTTTCTTTTCTCTTTTCCCTACCATTTTCTGTTGGCTTTCGGTATCTATGCAACAGGGAGTCCTGTTTCATTTTTTATTGCACAGCAAATCTGGATATATACATATCTGAATTGTGTATCTGTATGTTTTCCAAGTATTTGTCTATTTTTCTCACTTTCTTTTATGGTCAAAGGATTTCTTTCTGTGTAAACATTTCAAATGCTATATATATATATATATGTACGTAAAAAGGGATAAAAGAGAAATGCTCATCCTTATTTCTTATATTGTGCCCGTGCGGCCCATACTAAAAACCTATACAATGTTTTCTATATATGTACGTACATATATGTTATAATTTGACGACATAGAAGATGTGCAATTGTTTTTACTTTGTGTTTACTATCTTGTGTCGTATTTTTTACCACCCTTTTCCTCTGACTATATAATAATAGTAAGAAAAGATTTAAAAACAATATTCATTATTGATATTGAATCTATACACACAAAAAAGAAGGAAGAGTTCGTTATCGATGTTTGAATATAGTATAAAGACTAGGACAGGAAGATTCGTATAGAATCTGCATATTATGGTTGGGAACACTGACTGGGATACAAAAATGTTAATCAAGAACGCTCTATCTATATGGACGTTTTACTGAAGTCGAAAAAGGATTGGGACAAGGAGATTGTTTATTTACACAACTTTCATGAAATTGATTTGTTTGCCAAAGCAGGCATATATGAAATGCAATTCGATCCTTTCATCATCCAGATATCGGGTTACACATGCAATTGTTCACTATATTAGTTGAGAATTTTAACTATAGATTTTAATATAGATTTAGTTTTAATGCTTTGGTTAGTCGTTAAGCCTACATTAACTAAACTTCATATATTCAGGTGTATATTGCTAGGCGGATTGGTTCTTTTTTTTTTGTTGTTGGTAGTTTTTCGCAAAACAGTAATGGACGGGGAAGTGCGTGCATTACGACACTGAAGCAAAAAAAAAACTTGCGCTACAAGAGAAAATAATGAACGCACCCAAAATGGTCCAAAAAACGAAAGAAAAACTGAATATGGTAGATGTCCTATTCTCTCTTTAACAATGGAGATTTGCAAAAATATTTTTGAAAAATCAGTTGATATTCAAAATTTAAAAAAGGTCCCACTATGATGTACTTATATTGTTATAAAAAATATGCACCATAACGAAATTCTTAATACTTCATTATGCATTTTGATAACATTCTTTGCGGTAACCTTAAAGATTATTTTCTCAAAGGAGGAATTTTATTTACGTCTGATCAGTGGTCAGTGTTCATTTCTTCTTCTTCTTTTTTTTTTGAAGAGATTTTAAAAACCCCCATCTTATACCACCACTTTAACAAATTTAATTTAGTAAAAAAAAAAAAAATTAATTTAAAATTCGAAGGTTAGACTACAAAATCCTTTAACATTACAATATCACCTAAGCTTAATTGACACAGCCATCCATTTGTATGTATATATAGGGAACAAAAAGTATTCGGTGGAAATTAGTTGTCGAGAAGTTAATTAATCGTCCTTAAATACGAGTAATAAAAATCGACTCTTGATGAACCCACTTGCATAATAACGCTGAATTGTTTCTATCGCACACACAAATTCAATTTAATTAAATCATTCGGATTGCTTTTGCCATTGTAATTTGGGAATAGACAGCTTAGCGCAATGGCATGTCTACCTATTTCCATTAGGTAATTTGAAAAATAATATGACGAAAAAGAGGGATTTTCAACATTGTCCAATGGGCTGTTTGATACAAACATCACGCTGAGCATAATTTTTTTTATTTTTTTTTTTAAAGAATAATGAAATTGGTGCCAATGTGAATTCGAATTTTCACCTGGGTGTTATTTTAAGTTTTACGGTTGTTCTATGGGTATTTGGGTGTAATAATTTCCAAAACAAAATTTGTACACAACAAAAGACCAAATTAATTTCAATTTTCTTTGGCTCACCGTTTTGAAATTTCCAAAGACTGTATGGGGGATTGTTGGTTCATTTTTTTTGTATTGGCCTTTCTAGTGATGTTCCATCATAAAAATGATCGATAATCGAATCTAATGAACTAAGAGATATACGCTGACTTTTTTTATGACTATTCCCATACCAGCCCAGTAATCTAACCGTCATAATGTTTTACACTTTCTATCTGCATGTAACCAAAAAGTGTCAAAAACCGTTACAACACCGTTTTGCAACCAATCAATTTTACTTGGGATGTGCAAATTAAAATTGATTAAGCTTTTGTCTTAGCTATTAAGAAAATTCATTGTCATCTGTCCAAATCCTCATCCAAGTCATTAGAATTGAAATGGTAATTATATGTATTGTCTCTCCCCCACCTACAGTTATTTAGAATTGAAGGTTTTAACGCTCACATAAATATTCACATATGAAATAGTTACACTATTAAGTCAAATGTTTAGTCAACCCTTTCGCTTTAATGAATTTTCAAGCAATGTGCAAGTCCCATAATCAAATCTGATTATCAACATCACCACATATTAACTTTGCCCCCCAATTGATGACTTGTTTATTTAGCACGCAGATAACTTTTCCATGTGAATAATAGTGTTACGTATTAACATAATGTGTGAAATTTTGCATATGGTCATACATAATTTGGCGCACACAAACATACATATACACATATACCCCCGTACATACCAGATTTGATTTGAATCAAGTCAGTCGACAAGAAGGGAAAAAAATGTTTTTGGTGTTTTCAAATGGTTTAAGAATTTTGATTATTTTTGCTAATTGGTGTGCATATAAATATATATATACATAAACCATTGACGTACACAATTTTTTTTTTAAGAATATCCTGAAGTGATGCACTTTTAAAAAAGGCCGTAAAAAATCACTTGATCAATATAAAAAATTAACTTACCAACTTATTTATAGTAGCTCCATTTTTTGGTATTAGTATCAAATATAGCAGCTCCGGTATTGGTTTTTCAATGTGATTTTATACGTAATCGCTTATTATACTGTTCCAATCACATTTCACTGCCATCCAATTTATTTATTAATCACTAAAATAAAATAAATCAAATTACTATAGGCTATTAAAAAAAAAAAGGATTCTATTTATGTGAATTTAATTTAATTTAGGAAAAAATTGATTAACACAACACCAGATAAACATACAGTAAAAACTGTTATTGTGCAGTAGTGTTGCCAACATCTATCATTTAATAGTAGATTATTTATATTCATTATTAGTCCTTAGCATTTACTATATAAAAAAAAGACAATTTTGTCATAAGTAATAGGGTGTTCTGTGTACGACCTGAACATCCCATCTGTACGCCACTATAGGTACATACATAGATATAGGTAAATGTTTTCAGTTTATTATATGAGAATAAGAAAATTTGGGATGTTTTTCCACATAATACATAATATTTAAATAAATTAATCGTAATTTATTTATCAAGTGAAACGTAAAGTATAAAGAAAGGAGTAAGGGGGGTGTCATCATGCATATACTTGTCAAAATATTTTATATACGAACAATTAAATATAAATTATATGATCGATAAATTGTAGGTACACCTTTAATGTATCCCCGCGTTCGAATTAAAGCCATACAAAAATTAAATTAAATTTATCAAGAACACTGTTTGGTTATGAGCCGCCGGCACAGACTACAAGTGTTGCGACTCAAAAACATATAGAAAAGCGGCTGATATAAATTCTGATACCTTCTTTTTGTAATCCATTTTTAACCGAGGGACTTGTAGCCGAAATAGTCTTTGTTAAGTTTATTACATTCTTAGTGCGATAGATTATTTCCAGACAGAGATCGAACCCTGGACTTTCCGTTCCAAGGGCATTACCTCTACCACTAAGCCATTTGGTCGGTCGGTACACATTTTTTCTTACAAAAAAAAACACCGAATGGATAAATTGAGTCATGGACACAATGTCATGAAGCCTTCCTTCTGGAAAGTCATTTTTAGGGTGGCCCTATGCTACAAAAACAAAAGATGCTCTAAACCCTTTTCTCGGAAATTATTAAAATTACTACTTAGGTATCCTCAGGCACACACGGCTCACTGTATAGAGAATAAGCACGACTATTGGCATATTTTCTACCAGGTTTTTTTTTGGACAGGGAGACTGAGGATAATGTTTATATTCACTTTTGAGTACAATTTGAGGAGTATTTTAGATAAAATACATAAACGACATTTTACTCGGAGCTAGTTCTCATACTTTTTCTGTGTCACAAAAAATGTTGCGTAACTATGTACATTGTAAATAGAAAAAGAACAGCTCCGCTACGGAGGCATCTAAAACATGTCAATCATTTTCATGTCATCGCACAGATGCTCTAGATGCTCTCAGATGTCAATTTTCGACCGCAAAGGGTTAATATTAATTGATAATTTTTATTGCACTATAGTTTTAAAAGAAAATCCTTAATTTTCATTTTTCTATTATTGGAAATAATTTAATATAAAAATTTCAAAGCTGATATTGAGAGTGCACTCATGGATTTGAAAACAATTCACAATGCAACCCACCACCTCCTTTATCGATATATTGAGAAATGGGGTTATCTCTGATTTTCTGATATGTTGTTATAGATAATTTGCATATAGGAGGTAGTAGATAGGTATAAATAATGTACACACGTTACTATATGTATATATATTTTATAATATATGAAGTACACTTTAGAAAATATTTTCTATTGAAAGTATTACTCCATATGCATTGGAGAATGAGAGCAACAAATTTTGACGTGACTTGTCTACCGCCAACCGTCTGTATAGAGAGTATTTTAAAATGCAAAACAATTTTCCAAACGAATAAACTGTGTCAAATTGATCATAAAAATATATCGACCTTACATAAATTATTCAAATTAATTCAGAAAATATTAAAATCACTTCATTGAAGAGTAACAAAACATTTGATAAATATTATTATGTCTAAAGGAGAGAAGTATATGTATGTACATAGTATACATTACTTTATATACATACATATATACACACAATACATACATATCTATAATTTTATCTAAACAAGGGCGGAAAATATTATAAATGTTTATCGATATTTTGTGTGTCACTTTACGTTAAGGTTGGGTTACACTTTTGTGTTATATTTTCATAGCAATTTTTCGTTTTTCCGGCTAAAGTACATAAATTATGACAAAATATGGTGACGCGGTGGTTAAGCATATACCTTCAAAAATAACTTTTTATTAAACTATAATTACCTAAGGGTCGAGCCGAGCCGAGCCATCAATATAGCCGCCATAATGGAACAAACAACAACAAATTGGCGAATTATTTACTATAATCTATGTAAAGCCATTTTACAATCTCATCTAATTTAATTATAAATATTAGGGACTTTTCTTTTTTTAAATACATGCCAACAATATGTAATTGTTCAAAATTGTATTGTACAGTCAGTCGCTACTCTGTTTGAATATATTATTTAAGTGATCAATTATTATTATCCCTCGATTTAAATTTAAATCGTGTAAAACGAGACACAACATCCAATGAGTGCGTTCAATATAAAATAACTGAAATAAAAGATTTTTTTTTAAATCTACAAACCGTGTAAATCGAAAGACGAATGTATTTGTTTCGATTTTCTTGTTTTCCCATATTGGAATAGGTGTACAATGTACATCTACATTTGCATTGCAAAATTTTCAAAAATATTTGTGGCGTAAAAAGTGATCTTTTGATAAACAGATATTACCTAATTTGAATCCGATTGCAATTTATATTGAATCGTCCTAACGGGCTTTGAAGGTGACAATTATTGATATCAAATTATCTTTGCAATGACATGAGTCAGACAAAAAGAAATGTTCCAGAGATGTGGAGCATTAAAAAAAATCTTTAAAAAACTATCGCAACTGCAATTAAAAAAATTAATATTTAAGCTTTTATACCTGTGTTTAATTGTATACAACATTTATGTAGCATGAATGCATACAGAATGGCACGGTGAGTTTGCTTACGGACAGCACAGTGACTTTTGCATAAAATGATCCAACTCATTATCCAGTTCATAACCTCTCGTTTACAATACAAACGTCAATGATTATTATCGCCTACTGTATTCTGATGCCTACCTGTTCAGTATGGGTTCTTTTTTTGTATAATGAACGGCTCCCATTGTGGTGATCCAAATTAATATTTTGCACATTTCCATAATTTTCTGTATTGTTATATTCTGCCGGGACTGAAAGAAAACATATCCGTCATATATTGAAGAAAAATCGAAGGAAAATCGTATCAATTGCTGCTTATTTTGGAAATACATTAATGTAAATACAAATTAAATTATCAATCTTTGAAACAACCAACCAATATAGGTAAGCATAGGAAACTGCTACATATCCATAAAAATGAATAAGCCATGAAATATATTTGTATGAATAATTACAATTTCCAAAAAAAAAAAGTTAACCTTACCCAAACTCCCCTATCATTAATATTCAAATACACTATACATATACAATTCATATATAGAGAGATAGACCAAAAATGGGAGCATTGTTTTTCCGAAAAACTTTTTTTTATCGCTTGAATTCATGAATATTACAAAACCAATTAGCTGTGCTGTAATTAATGTGTACATAATATGAACGACAAGTTAAATTTAAGAAATGCGAGTAAATGAATTGGAAATGACAATGACAGTAACAATTTCCAAATAAATGATCTGGGAATATGGGAATTCTGAAGCTAATGTTCAAGGAAAATATATCTACGTAGGAAGTGGATAGCGATTTTTTTTTCCTTTCGTTTATATAATATTGTCGTGCGCTATGTATGTATATGTAGGTGAATAATAATAATTGGGAGTAATTTAGTTAATTGATGATTTTTTTTAAAAATTATTCTCAATTGGGAATGAAAGGGTTAAATTAAAAAAAAAAACTAAACTTGCTCCAGGAGACATTAATACTTGAAAAAAATTATTCCGAACTGCAAGGGTTTTCTATAAACGAAAAATGTAAGAAAATATTCAATTCTAAGGACGATATTGTTGAAAAATTGTTGGTTAACCCTTTCATGTTCAACGTTTTTTTGGATAATGAATTTTCCGGAAAATAAAACAAAAAAATAAAAATAAAATTTTACGAATTGTCATAAGGCTATGAGCCTATAATACGAAAATCGTAACCTTACTCTTTGAAATGGAAATTTTTCGAAAAAATAACCGAAAGTCGATCATACAAAATCCACTGTGGAAGCGAAAAGGGTATAACTATGGATAGGATTTCTTGTGAAAGAAGAAAAATATCGATGACAAAATTGAACCCTGTGTAGCACTTGAGGTGTTCTTTTACGGAAACCTTATAAATGTTCGCCATTTTTTAACTGTTTTTAAGTGGAAAATCATACATACCAGAGAAAAACATTTCACGTTTCACCCCAGTCAAACTTGAACCCGATCTCCCCCTCACCAAAGGCAAACCATCCGATCCACTGCCAATCTATATAAATGCCGAAACGGAACGAAACAGGTCGAAACGATCGCTAAAATAAAAAATAAAAATTTATGCTATGGGGTAAATCATTTCTTTGTAATGGCATTATTGTCCTGCACACAATAAAACATTTTGTGCCTAATTGTTGGCTTAACAAACGTCAATAAACATCACTACAGAGAAGGGAGCGAAAAAGCTTGAAAAACCCCTTTTCACTGTGTTTTACCGTTTTACCCCAGCAATTGAAATTAGACAGAAATTACTTAATTTTAATTACGACCGACGGACTATTGATATATCTATGTGTACACCATGTATATATGTATACATATAATAATAGATATATTTAATTAAAAATGTTTTAATAAACTGAAACATAAAACAAACAAAACCCTAAAACTGTTTGTTTATTTATCTCTACGATACACATAGAAACCTTTTAAACGCCTTTAGGGCATTGTTGTGATGAAATCCTTCAAAGCTAATGGTTTTTTCTCGTTTGGTGACAGTTTCCAATTAATTAGCATTGAGTTGGTATTTACGCACAATAAAAAATAAACACCAGTAAAAACATCCGAGCCACCATCATGGGCATAATGGAAAAAAACAAAATTATTTTCCAAGAAATTACATTTTTTTTTATCGTACAGATGAGTAGAGTAGAGTGTGGTGGTGGCAAACTCCCGTCGCTACAACGCTTCTTCTGTTTATAATAATATTAAGCCATACACATGCATCATCAGCATCAACAACGTCATCATCATCATCACAAACGTACACAAATCGGTGGTGTCCCCCGGTATTATATTTCCAAAAAGAGTCAATTAAATTTGATTATTTGCTATATTGGAATTGATGATTTATTTCTATTTAGGGCATTTTATGCTCGTAACTTGTAAACAAAAATATTTATTTCAACTACAAATTAGCTATACAAACAGACCTTTAAAACATCAACAATCAAGACAACTTCTATTAATCTGTTTCCAAGAGTTACGCTGCCATCAAATATCTCTGAATCGGAGAAGTTAAAAGCTTTTCGGTGCCGTCCCATCCCAAAATGATAACATTCTCGTTCTGGGTATATACGAGAGTATAAAACTCCAAGATTAATTTGTAGATAACCCAAAATTAGGGTAAAATTTCTACAATCAATATTTTCGTAAACTTTTTTTTTTTTTTTTTATAATTAATACGTTTGATTGAGTTGATGAAGATAATTAATGATTGTAATATATCCTCCGTCGCCTTTTTATTGACTAATTAATACTAGACACTGAAACCGCCAGCCCCAACGGATGGAGAAAAAATATTTTCTTTTATAAAAATTAATAGAATGATTAATAAAGAATATCGGAGGGGGGATGGGTGGTGGTGTTCTATACCTATGTATGTTTAAATGAGAATAAAAGAGGTTTTATTAGTTTATTTTAAAGACGTTCATCTATTTCGTCATTATTTGATATACTTATATAGACATATATCAGTTGCGAACCTTGCTAACATGTAACGGAAGGAATATCTGTCTGTATACAATATTCAAAGACAAACATTCCAATTTCATCGGGATTGTCCACATATCTAAAGGTGATTTCCGACTCCCGACGAAACATTAAATTTTCCGATAATGGTTTTTTTTTATCAATTAGTAAGCTCTGATATTATCCTTCATCCGGGCACGTTTACCGTCACATTCTTAAAATCGTGCGTAACGACCACCTGTTAGTGTGTAGAGGAGTGAAAGGGAGTGTATTCTCTGGTTAAGATGTTTAACACGAGCATTTTGAAAATTTGAACTGAAGCGATTGGCAAAAAATGCTGAATATAGGGAGAAACCTCAAGTGCATTCTATACAAAACACTGATATGGCTTGTGTACCCATATGGTTCAGAGAACTGAGGCATATCCAAAGCACATGAACGACCAATTATCTGGTTTCGAGCGAAAAATTCTTCCGACAAGTTTTTGGCCCCGTACAAGCGGAGCAAAAAGTATGGAGTAAACGATATAAGCACGAACGTAAGGACAATATACAATAAACCAGATATTTGTCCAGTTCATCAAAGTTGGACGCTTACGCTGGTCAGGACCTGTCATCAGGAAGGATGCTAATTGGATGTCAATTCATCAAACGCCAATTCTGATAGTTATGTCACGGGATGGGCAATGAAAAAAGTGGTAAAATAGCATAGCAAGGACGCACGTACTCTGGAGAACAACGGTGGCTTTGAATAGAACAATATTTGGAAGACTCCAATATCCACCAACGATTGTAAACGCGAATAAGATAAAGCTGTGGAAAATCGTCACATATTGAATGGAATGCATTATTAATTACCTCTAGAAGGAAACTATTAAGAGGTTTCAAATGTATAAAAGTAACTTAAAGTAACTAAAACGAATTTAAAGAATAATAATAAAAAAAAAAAATCTCTTTCCTAGTTTATAGCTGTACTCTGTCATAATATTACTACATAATTGTACATATATTATCAGGTTAGGGGGTTAGGAGGGGGGGATATGTTTGTGTAATACAAAACCAATAATCTGACATATCTATTGCATAGGCATGTTTTCAAGATTAAAGTATATGTATGGGCGAAGTTAATAAAATAGAAAACTGTCGCCAACCACATTACTCATCATCATCTATTCTATATAGTTAGGCGCATATTTGTGGCTCGTGTATGTTTGTTCCCAAAAATATTGTGGTTTGCTTGATGTTTATTATATCATTTTGATTATCACCCACAGAGTGAAGGCACACATATTATAATACATCATCCATATAACCCTTATAGGATACGAATTGTATATATGTATATATGTATATCGTTATGTATCGTCTATAGTACTCAATGTCTATCCAAAGTTTATATATATATATATATATATATATATGGGACCGTGCGGTATACGCAATTTGGGGTATACTACAAGTATCCGATATATAGCTGAAACAAGTACTACACCACCACCACCACCATCACTACCCATATAACTACATACATACATACACTATATATGAATAATACACTTCACTTCAATGTTTACTTAGTCACAGCACACATAATGACTGTTGATGAATAGTCCACTAACGAGAAGGTAATTTTGGTTCAAATTACACGCTGGGAAACATCATAATACACCCATAATTCGGTGTCAGTATGTTTATAACGAAATTAAATTTATATTATTAGAGGGCTAGATATTTATTGGATGGCACTCTCCGAACATATTGTTCCGGCAATCTAGGCACATCCATATGCAATTATGTTTCAGTTATACATACATACATATATAGCTACACATACCCATTTACTATTTATTATTAGTTATCTATCTATACACACATGTATATGTACACTTAGCTTACAAAATATATGATGAGATCAGTTTAAGGGATGTTTATTTGATACTGATGTTCCTGTGGCTTCGTTTAATAGAAACATAAATATAATTTATCTATACATGCCTAGTACATGATGGTGTATAATCATCCTCTATTCATTATAATTAATATTTTGTTTTAAAAAAAAGGATCGATTTCAATTTATCGTGCCCGTACACCCCCCCATTTGATTGGGATAATTATTTTAATTGTAATTTGAGTTATCAGCCACAAACAATTTATTAACATTACACCAGGCCATTCACAAGTGGGCGCCCCTTTTTGTTCTGTTTTGTTTGGCAACACTTTCAAACAGTTCGGTCCATTCTTTTTCATCTTCTATTCTATAGCTTTAGATGACACGGTACGCCATTGTAAAAATGCCACTTCAGCATTCGAAGTGTATGCCAATACAGTTCCATAAGTCTGTATGAGCAAAAATTTTCTTAAATAATTCTTATCTACGAAAACAGGGCGAAAGTAATAATTTGAATCTAGGCTGGAGCCTAAGAGCGACCGAAAATCCTTAGGCCTCGATAGATTGATTAGATTAGACTTCCTTTTTTTTAATTATATACATTTATCTCAATTGACATTAGCTCGTCAATAAATGCAGAACTCGAGGTATTCTTTCTACGGAAACCTTACAAATGCTCACTATTTCAACGTCATTTATTGACATAACATCTTGATTTAGACTATTTTTAAGTGTAATCCAACCACCCGACCTCAGATTCAAAGAAAAGCATTCCATGCGCCATCTTCATTTGATCTTTAACCCGTGATCTCCTACTCCAAAGGTTGCGTGCCCATCATCTGAGTCATCTGGTTGGTAGTTCTTTTATAATTTGATTATCTATGAATGTTGAGTCAAATTTTACATTAATGTATAGCCGGTTCCATAGTCAATACTGCAACGATATGTAAGTAGAGGTCTGGTTAGAGTTCCACTGACTGTCAAATAGTGTTTATAAGATCGGTGCTAGATATCGTCCTGACATAAAGCTTGTTCTTCTATTGGGTTCAGTTCTTTTAATAATCGTTTATAGATATGGTTATGATTAATGTTGTTGTTATTGCTGTAACGGCTACATTACTCATTACGATTTTAAGTAATGCCGAGAGTTAAACAGTCTTTGGTTGGGGAATTGCTTCCAAGACGCTCCAGGAAGCCTGTTGTTTTGTGACCATAGATACGTTACATGGATGATCTTATTTTGCATATAACGGGACCGACTGCTTAAAATTAGCACGTTTACTTGCAAATTCAACTTCCGTTTATATGGCACCATTTCAACTCAACCCAGTAAGAAAAGTAGAGTCGAGTCGAGGAGTCGAATAAACCTTGTTTCGACTCAACTCGCGTTTATATGATAATTTAAGCCGGGTTGAACCACAGTTCAACTCTGCATATAAACGTGATAAGTGACTTCAGAATTAGCCCCAGTTAGAACAGATTCCTAATGTATGTAGTACGCTATATGTATCTAGACCTCTAGAGGTATGTAATTTGATATACATAATTGGAAAATGTTGTTACTCACTGTATATAATTAAATAATGCCTTAAATTTAAAGAAATATATTGATTCAGCAAAGCTTTAAATACTTGATACCTACACAGATTCTAACTGTTTCATCATATTATGTACATATTAACTTAAGCAAATATGATTTCTGGTTTTATCTACCATCTTCAATGATAATATTATGTCTACACACATACATACACACACACACATATATATATATATATAATAAAGTTTCCCTAATAAATTAAGCAATAAACTAAAGTTTAGAGCCTAATTATCAGGCTTTTTAATAAAACTTTGTTTCCCCTTCGCCATGCTGTTCGTTCAAGTTTTAACACATTATACAATTTGCATACTTTAAGAAAAGCGTTATTAAAATGATGTCTATTTTATGTAAATCAAAGTATAGAATCTAATTGAGAAACAAACACGGGAAAATAGAGTTTTAATGTAATTTGACAACTGTTAAATGAAGTGTGGCCACTAAAAACCATGAAGCTTAAAATGTGTTATATGCAAAGTGAACGAATGAACCCAGCGATGTGAACCGTACAATAAAAGCGTGTAAAATACTTTACGCTATGGATATTAGGTATGGTTCTCTGGCTGGGCTCCTCTCCTACAATTCTATATATGTAGATGCATATATGTATGTGAATTGTACATTTAATGAATTCTATCAGTGTTGCCAGATGTACAATTATTGTACGATTTTGTACGATTTATTTGAAACCATAACAGCTTACTCTTGAAAACGATAAACATTTAGGCGTAACACTAAACGCAACGAGAACAACAGAACGATAATGTGGCTACTCTAATAAACGCCATTCAGCATGCTCGTTTTCATGTCGCCGCCTGGACACGACTAGTAGTAAATATTCGATTTTCTGTAAAATAATATTTGAAACATTTACACAATTATTATTAAAAGCAGTTTAAAATATTTTCATTTTACCTTAAATAATTTTTCTTTAACCACTTCACGAAATGTCAAAACTGCCATCAGCAGAATAGAAAAAAAATCAACGACACAAATACGCGTAGAATAAGCCCTCATCATATCAAGATTATTATTTAGCCACGATGAATTATTTTTTTAAAAGCAACGTAGTAAAGAACACCTAAAACGAATACAGACCGAACATAGTACTAGAAACTAAGCGGTTTCCTTCCGCCAGTGGCAGAGGAGGAGAAGGTGCTGCCAAGCAAGACTAGGCTAACTCTTTCATAGCTGCGTTCGGGATGGTCTACGATATTAAATACCTACATAGCGGATTTCCTAAACCTTGCAACGGATAGACAAAAATCCTTGATTACAGGATTCGTTTTTTATAACAAATTTATATGCAAGGGGTGAAGGTTGCTATCAAATACGGGTCATCCCAGACGTAAAATTTTATTCTGATAACTTTGCTCGAAATGTCCAGAAAATACAAAATAATCTCGCAAAAAAAAAACATAAATAAAATTGGAACCAATAGATATTCCGAGAATATTAAGGAAGCAATTTTCTATGCTCTACATTTACATGCAAGATGAAATAGTCCAAATGTACGATAAAATTTGTCATCATGTACGATTTTATTTTTTTTATGAAAATATGGCAACACTGAATTCTATCCATAAGCATTTCAGAAGCTAGTCGGTCGTACTGTTACGTACGTAGTATTGTAGATACCTACCCAGGATATATAAGTACTATATGTTGTACGTAGATAGACACCCTTTTTAGTCGATGATCATCATTTGCATATATGCCCAGTTATGTGACTCGAAAATATCATTTTAATTGCATTATGAATATTTAATTTGTTTTTTGATTTATTGTGTGTGCAATATTTAAATTACATATTGTTATGTATAAATACGTGTTCTTCTTAATATTTGGTTTATTTTTAGCGAAACATAACCAATCTATGCCTAATATCATTGATATCCTATGGACATTATTGTAATAATATGTCAAACTATTAGAGAACTTCATAATGAACTAGCCAAAAGTAGAAAACAAATTTAAAATTAAATTTTTAATTCTAATCAACTATGCAGCGAAAGTCCTAATTCTGATGCATTTTTATAAATTGTCGTCAGCCTAAAAACATTTATGTAGAATCTAGAATATGTACAACGAAACCTCATATGATCCGGTGAACCTTAGGTCCGAATTCTCATTTGACAGTTCTGATGTTAAGAAAAACTCTAATAAATAGTTGAGAATTTCCGTTAGCTTGAATTTTATTTGGCAGATATTATGGTAAAGATGTAGTCGAATTAAATTAATTAGTAGAAATTGATAAATCTTATTGTTGAAAGTTAACCCTTAAGCAAAACGGTTTCGCTACACTGCTCAAGTGCTATAGAAAACGAACAAACCTATTGGAATTAGCTTCTCAGCACGTAAATAGAGTTTTGAATATTTTGAAACCTTTTAATGTTAATAAAAAAAATTCTCAACCGCAAAGGGTTAACATTTTTGACTGATGATTGGAATATTGCGAGCAGTAAGTCTCGATTTCGTTAAAAAGTTTTAATAATATGTCACAAATTATAAGAAAACTGAGAGCACGCATGGCATCACTGTTTCACTGTCATTTGTCAAATTAGAAACCAAACGGTTAATATGTTTTCGTCCAACATTGCAACATTCCAACATTAAATTATTATTCCTATAGAAATCTAACCTTTTCCCTTTTTGTTGTTGTTGTAAGAATGCAATTATGTAGTATATTTATGGGTCCGGTCATTGCACTTGATACCCCGTCACATTACCAAGAAGCATTTAGCATTTACTATACAAGAATATGTAATTCCCTAATTACCTTAATACAATACATGCATAATATCATTAGCATCATTTTAGCTCTCGCTTCATTAATGGTTATATCATCGAATGACACGCATAACCATTAACCAGTGCATATTAATATAAACCATTATTGAATAGAGCTAAAACACATTCCGAACCCTATACACAGTCACTTATTATGGAAACTTCTATGCCATAATTGTAAGTGCTAGAATATGTAACAGCCAGTACATGTGAATTGGATATATATACTTACATAAATGACTCTGAACGAGAAACTCTGTAATAGAACCAGATCTGGTTCCTTGGGGAAATTGAAATGAAATTTAAAGTGTATTGGATGTGAACACAGTTGGTGACCGGTTGAGGTCAGTAGCCCAAGCCTTAATAGGAAATTTACATATCTTTGACTATGACGACACTTCTACCATAGCTAGAGTGTTATGTAATTTTGTTTGAGTCTGCTAGATATGTTGACAAGTGCTTAAAATGTAATTTGATTTTAAATTTCTCTTATAAAATTTATGATAATGATATACTCATTGGAGCTTCATATCCCATATGTCACATACACTACCCTCCCAAAATAATTGCACAATAGGGAGCCAATATTTTTATCCAGTAAGTCAATAACTATATCGTTTTAGGAAGACCAAATAATTATCGTACACGAATTTCATAAAAAATTATTTAATTAGTGGACAGGGACGCCCAATTGACTTTATGTTTGTTAAATTATTCTTGTTGTATGGAGCAAGGAATTCTTTAATGAAATGACAGTTTTGCACAATAATCTTTTTCTAGCATTTTCTAGTAGAACACAAATTAGCCAGAATACTAACATCGGAGCACCACTACAAAACTAATCCACGCAGTTGTCATTTGATGCTAAAATTCGTAATCTGAGTTAATCAACAACAAAATTTTGACTAATTTTTCTTGATGCCTTCCCCAAATGCGGCGGTTAATAAATTGATTCGTTTTCTAGGGATTCCCATAATATTGTCTACACATCCATACAGGAAGGACAACGCATTAAGTTACACCCTATATATATGTATGATGTTTGCTTATCCTAAGCAGGCGAGCTCCTCCTACTCCTCCTCGAGAAATAGAGAAAAATTATAGACAATACAAAAATCAAAATATTTTTAAAACTTTGGCTGACGGACTTTTTAAGTGTTCGTAGATAAAATAGTTTCAAACACTACCGTAATGGCATCACAATCAATTTCATGTAATTTTAAAGAACTTGACAGGCATTCTTTAATTTTTAACTCAATATTTATTGGAAGTAAGGTGGGCGCACAGAAGAAATAAATCAGATGCAGAAGGGTACTAGACTAGATCTCCTGTAACGCCGTACCCACTCTTTCAACGCGGTTTCTCGAAATATTGAGCACAGTTTTCCTATAAAGTGGTATTTTTTTTTCTTCTAACGAATGTTCAGCGCCCGTGCATAATTTAAAAAATGACATTAGCAGCCACATAGTCCCATTTTATAGGAACGTATCGAATGTGCTGTTGGAGTTCAATTAGTACCTACAGCAGGTATTAAAAAAAAAGAAACGAATGATTTCTCTAATAGTAAACCGAACGGTACCACACTAGAAACTGAAGACACCTCGAGGTCAGATCGGCAGCCGTTGCGGGCTTCCCAAAATCTTGAAACGGTGAGAAACGAAAATCGTCATGGAGCGGCGACTTGAAGCTCTTCTGCCGTATCAGATGTCAACAGGACTATTTTTTTTTTTTTTTGGTTTTATCATACCCCACATCATAAAAAAAATAGTCTTTGTCTAAAAAATTATTGATTCTGTGTAAATTGAGCTAATTTATAGGCATTTATGTTGTACGTGGGGAGTTGTAGTTACCTAGGAACACAGATATATTGTTGTAAACGTTCTAGAATATAGAATATAGAATCAACAAACGAGTTCATATTTTTTTTTTTATTTTATTTTTTTACCATACCATAACATATATCTAGTAAACCATTAAAATGGTATTATGTTTAAGATACTCCTACACTATATGATGACAGAATTCGTAAAGAAAGCACACAAAACATTTTGTTATGATGGCAACAAATATTGTTTTCTAGAACTCACTCTTGATGGTGTGTACGTACAATGGATATGGTATGTATAGTATAGGTACAATGCTGTGCCACTAATAAAAAAAAAATAAATAAAAAAAAAATGTTAGAAGACAAGGAATACTGGAATAGAATAAGGGAAACCTTATCTATAATTGAGATGGAGGCTTCTATATTTTACAGCCAAATGTTCAAAATGTTATACTTTTTCTCGTCTCTATTATTATTCCATTTTCTTTGTCCATGAACCATGACAACGGGATATGTGTCTCTTACGATGAATATGAACGTATGAATGTATGTGTGTGTGTTGTGTTATTAAATTTTATAAATGAAAAATCAATGAAATTCTAAAGTTCCCATATATATACCCGCCAGTACCCAGTTTGTATAGTACATGGCTAATTAAACCGTCAATTAATCATTTTCCGGGTTGTTAATATTGTTAATGTCATACATGATGCTAAATATATATATACATACATACATATATATAAATATATAACGAGTACATATCCATGGAGCACATAGAACATGAGTATTATGATGGTGCTTTGGTGTTTTATAATTGTTTTGTGTGGTGGTTTGTTTGGAAAATTCTTTAAGTGCTCGATTTTCATCATATCATTTTTCAAAGCAAATAAAATTTAATTATGGCCATAGTTATGCGTCCATTAAGCGAGAAGCTTACTGATGGCATGTAAAAAGTGTACATTACATTGTACATTCACAAGATTAAAGTTAATGTGGCCAGCCGTATATATATGTAGAGGTAGTACTACCAATTACATAATTAATTTATTTTAAATTGAGTCCACTGCAAATATAATAGAAAAAAGGGAATAATTAATGGGAAAATGTTAACCATTTTAGAATATGCTATAATCTGTCAATAGGTCCATCAAGGGAGGGTCGGAATCATATCGTTTGACAATTAAACCACACAAATATTAAAAAAGATTTCTAAAAACAACACCTCTACATTGGTCACATTGATGTGGGTGCCAATAAGTCACTGTAATGTATTGAGGCGGGACTAAAAGACTTTATAGGACCTAAACTTCATTTAGCTGTTGCAAGAACAACGATAAGTGGCAAATTTCCGTTAGAAAATCTTTGTTCAAAATATGTTTTTACCCCCCCCCCCTCCACTGATATTTTATGATTGGAATTTTCGTATTGGTTTAATTTTTTTGTTCGAAAAGTGAAAGAAATTGGTCGCCTTTCAATCCTAAGAAGTCCTACATTAACCTATGGTAGTAGCTTCGTCAAAAAACAGATTATCCGAGGGTCCAACAAAGGATTTATTCTTCTTTCAGAATATAAGTGCAAGAAATGGACAATTCCGATTTAGCCTACTTCAAAGTAGTGGCGAATTAAGTCAGTGGGTCATAAATAAATTTATTAAAAAAAAGATATTTTTTACATGAGTTTTCTCGTCTAGCTTTATTTCTTGCAGTGTCAATTTGGTTTAAACTTTTCTGCTCTATATACAGAATGGCCATATTAGCCTCATAGGCTCCTTAAATAATTTTTTAACACGCTTTAAAACAGAAAACAATCTTTCTCCTGACACTTACCGCTTACTCCACCACTACTTACAAGCGGAACATATCAAAAAGATCAATCAATTTCTTAAACATATTTTAATCGGATGCACTTTTATACGAGACTCTGAGGAAAACAAATAATCCATCGTAGCTGCTTTCACGCAGTTCCTTTTATTTCGTTTTTTGTGACACAAAATGGCCAAAAAGTTAATTAAATTTGTAATTTTGTGCAGTAATGCCCAAATCACTTGGTTTTAATAAATGTTAAATGTGTAACAATTAGCTAAAATCACAAAGAAATATATATAAATGTTAGTCGGATCGGGAATAACCTAGCACGACAACCCCTTTTTTTTATCATTTATGTGAAAAGTTTTAAAATAAATAACTCAAATAATTCAAGTCGCAACTCATAAAGTCAACTGTACAATGGGGAGTGGGTGTTAATGATAATAGAAAAACACAAGAAAGAAAAAAAAGAGTTGAATACAACACATAGTACAACAATATAGAAGAGTAACTCCCAACAACAACAACAACAACGAAAGACCAAATAAAAAAAAAATACGAAAAGAAAAAAAAAACACAAAAATCGTGTAGGGGGTGAATGTTGACAATTGACAAATGTTACTGTGTACGATAGCAGTTTGTTTTAATTTGCCACCCGCCGGTGGTTGCTTCCAATTTCCAAATAGGAAATGAAGTCGACTTTGACATTAATTGGCCAACCGATTCTAGTATATTGTTGTCAATGTTTCTATTCAGTTTCTGTATCCCGTACCTAGATTTACATATATAGGTAAATCAAGTGTATTTGGGGGCCATTGCTATATTGATAGACAAAAGCGTGATCAACACCATTTTCGATATTTATTGCTTTTTCGTATGACGACATTTTCTGTGTGATTAAAAATTT
The DNA here is from genome assembly GCA_026745375.1 of Platyura marginata. Lineage (NCBI taxonomy): Eukaryota > Metazoa > Arthropoda > Insecta > Diptera > Keroplatidae > Platyura > Platyura marginata. Next base: position 23,172 of record JANSTT010000088.1, read on the forward strand.
ATATGAAGAAACCTGACAATAGTCAAATGCTTCATTTATTCGGTATTAGGAGTAACGTGATTTCAATGTTTACATCAAATAAAAGCACAATAAATATCTACAAATGTTAAGAACTACTTGTATCTACTTGCAATCCGGAATTCGGAATCCAGAAGCTAGGGGTAAAATGATTAAGGCATATGATATAAAGATGAGACAAAATAAGTTATATAGGTAATCAATTATGGAAGAGTCACCCTTGTGTTATTAAATTATGACTTGGTTTAATTAAAAATATTGTATTCTATAAAATAAACCAAAGATGACCAAAATTATAGCCAAAAGAAACGAACAATTTGACTCCACCTTATATCATAGTGATAGGTAGAGATCTTGTTTTTTTTGATAAATATAGTGATGAAGAGTGTATCTTGATCGGTCATTAGCACCCTTAGTAGTTGCACCAATTTGTTTCAAAAATACCCTTACCCTTAGGCCGGCACAAGATCTATCATCGTCATTATGTCATTGTATAAAATAAGAATGAGATTATTACGCCTGAGGTTTTTCGAAGAAAGAATCTTTAGAAAGATGGAGTGGAAACAGTGAATTTTGTTTGTCTCAAACATTATTGTACGTTAGGCCCACCTATTGTCCACGGGAGTCACCTATTCTAATATGTATTCCTCCAGTTCTAATCACACCGAGTATCCATTGCAGCACACGCAATTATAGTTAAAAAAATTGAAATAATACGATTGTAGCTAAATGATCATAAAAATTTAGTTAATTCTTTGTCATTTGCGTAGTTTTTTATATACCGCATGTTGTAATGTAAAACATGGCCACATTTTTTTTTAACAATTTGAAGAAATAATATTTTTTTGTTTACCTGTCCAAACTTTTTTTAGCGCTCGATGAGTATGTAAATCTGGAAATCAGCTTCACTTGATGCCAGAAGATATTAATTTTAATTATTAGATCCTAACACACAAACAATTGAAACGTAATTGCGTTGTATATTCAATTTTCAATGACGTCCATTTTCTTTACAAAACACATTGCAAAAGCGAAATGTGGCTTGCTTTATGTTTATGTAGTGCCTCGACAGCGACCTATGAAAGTAGTTGTTGTTATATAGAGTGGTCATTAATACTAGACAGCGCCACTTACAAAATCGGTACTTGACAGAGTATTAAACTCCCTCATTGGCAAATAATTTTTAATGTTGAACGTATTTCGCCATTAAATCCAGCCCGATAACTATCTGGCACCACTTTTTAACTGTCAGCTCAACATATATTTCCGCTCACATCTTACCAATTGTCAACGAACTCGGAACACGATTTCACCAAAAAAAACCAAATGCATTTGGGGCGAATTTATTTGTGGAGTTCGTATTCGTAGTTTCGCGTTTACTTATTTTCATATAAGGTTGAAGGGCGTCGTTCTCCTGTGTGGAATAATTTTAAAAAAGCCGACCAAAAATAAATAATATGACTGGAACATAAGTGCAATTAGAAAATTTGTGAATTTATGTTGTTGGACTTTACCGTTTGGTGTATTTAATCAGTGATTATTTACTTTTTTTTTGTTGTTGCGGTGAACTATTCTTCCTCATCCATCACAAGTAATTTTCACCATTTTCTTTGGCAGCTGCTGCTAGGTGCTCCGTACCTTTTTGGTTGTGTGTGCAAAAATAATCATTTTTTATGTATGCGGTAAGTTCATTTTTCAATACACTTATCTTTATCTTTTTTTAATTGAGACAATTCAATGGCCAAAATAGCCTAGTTTTTAGTTTTATGAATTGGGCGTGTTCCAGATTACTTTTAATAATAATAATAATAATAATAAAAATAAGTAAAAAGCAATGATGAAGTAATTAAAGGAAAAATGTATTGCGCGCGGCATCAAAATAAACATTTCCCCCAAAAAGTCTAAATTTAACTCATGGCAACACAATGTCCATTGTCCATGACCAGAACACATTTTTTTTTTGATTAATTGGTAATTAGGTTGGCCAGGCCCAGCATAAATATTCTTAATTGATTGTGATGGGGTTCGGTATTTTCAATGGGAAAAATTATCAAATTGAGTCGATTTGATATTTAACTATGCCAGAAATGATAATACTTCGACATTGTCAGTCACGTATCACTTTGACCGAGTTCTCTTATCGTCAATCAATATTCATAATATTTTGCTACATTTCTAAAACGGAAAACTTCGAAGCATATGATGATCTCTCATACAAAAACAATTTATTGAAGAAATTCATATAGACCGGCTTATTATTTAAAAAAAAAAAAAAAATTGAGAATTAATCGTAATCTGAAAAGTATGCAATTGATCGACCAAAATACGGGTCCTTTGATTCATTGAGAATACTACAATAAACACGAAGGATATTAGTACCGGTTTCGATAAAACTATTGAGGACATATCTGTCCAAGATGCGAAGCAGGCCGACATGATATACAACATATATTTAATTGTACCAGACAACCAACTCAGCTATATGTGGAAGACTTATGGACAAATCCCCTAGAGAGGTGGCTACTTTCCTCGACTTGATGGAACCAGAAACGCTGAAGACTACTACTGAAAAAAACAACAAATTCAGACAGAACTACCATATCGTTCTGTTTTTTTTTTAAACTACTCCACCCGCATACTCCGATCTCAAATGTAGCAAGAAAAAGCGTAAATAAACTCTTCAGGGCATTGTTTGAAATAAAAATTGTGCAACTTCTTCAATTTTATTTGTTTAAATCGACTTCTATCATCTTCTATCACCTTCTTTCTTAGTATTTTGTGCTACTACATAATTAATTAGGAGAAAAGTGGAATAGAAAGGAACTTAGTAGGTAGAATGGCAAAAAGAATAGTCAATAAAATTTTTCACAAAGATAACCAAAATTAAAATCAGAGTAAAATAAAGCCAAAAAGATAATTCTATCATGTACTCTACGTCTGAATAGACAAAAGCTATACTTTTGTACGCCTAAATTCTAAAATACCACCCTTCTTACCTGACAAAATCATAATTACGAAATGTTGATGAGTTCATATGAAAAAAAAAAACCAAAATCATCTCATCAAATGGTTCATGGACAACTTTTCGATTCTAAGTAATTAGTTCTAGTCAATTCTAATTTTGAATTCAGTGCATATGCACATTCTATATGAATACGATCGTGTCTATCATTTAAAAATGCTGATCATTGTTTGAGTTATTATTTTTAACAGAAAACTGTTTGTTATACAAAACATAATCAATTTGCAGACGAGACAATGCAGTTTTTATCACAACTTAAAATTAAACGGATTTGTATTTTAGTAAAGTTCAAGTTTGAATTTTTCGAAGACTATGATGGACTTTGTTCATAGAACAAAACCTATATGTTTATAAATGCCAATATTATCATATCATATAATTACTTAATAATCATCAATATAGGCGATCACGGCATATAGGCACAATGTGCTCTTATATACAATATCCAAATAAAATCAATTCAACTGATAATGCATAATATCAAGGTCGAACGATCAAAGACGTATATGCTGTGTGCGTAATCTTAGTAATAAGTCAAATCACTATCACTATTCAATTGTACCTACGATGTAAGGCAAGCGTCCCGATTATTTGGCCTGCGCTTACATTTGTATCTAAGTATAGTAACATTAGCGAAGTAAACATATCTCTGTATATTATACAGCTTATATTTATTGGCTTCGAGTTCCGATCTGTCCGTTATAGACTTGCACATAAGCAGCCCCTTGCAAAGCCAATAAAAATCTCTCAATCAGTCAATTATCAGCTGTTCTGTAACTTTGGGAGTTTTCTTAAATTTAATATGGATGATATGTGGGAATTTGGTATTTTTTTTATTATTAGGAGGGTGCCTAAAGGCAACAACACTTAGGCCGTCTTAGGTTTTGGTTTAGGGGGTGTGGGAAGAGGGTGTCAGACAAACATTTATGGATTTAACCAGTCCGTTGTTCTTACAAACTACAGTATGCTATGGAGGTTTAGCTTCTCGTAAGTCCTCTAGATATTCAAATCTGAATGCCCCCAGGTGTCTCGCCCTTGTTCTATATAGAGTACTGGCCAGGAGCAGAGAAGATGGAAGACATCCTCCTCTTCCTCTCCACACGCCCTGCACATCTCAGTATCACTATAGCCATATCTCCAGGCATGAGATTTGCATGCCCGGTGATAATGGCCGTAAGTGTTCTCAACTGTGTCCTGCTTAACTTTAGGATTGTCTGTGTTTTGACCATGTTTAGTTTCTCCCACAGACTTCTGCAATTTGATATTAAAAATGGACATAGAGTTTGGATTAAATTCTAGTTTATTTAAGCAAATTTAGTTGCAAAACGATTTTCTAAATTCCAAAAATATCACAGTACATATGGAATTAGTGTAATAAATAAAAAAAATCTTCCCACCATCACCAACTTTACGAACAAAACTAAAATAATGTTGGAATACAAAATTGTTTGCGCCAAAAAAAAACCTAAACTATCATTTTGAACTCTTTTATTTAAAAGGTTAAAATCATTAGATGACAAAAATAAAGCAATTCGTAGTCCCTCTTTTTGAATATTTAATCATAACCGCAGTGTACGAATTAATGGCGAATTTTATACTAAAAAACATTTATGTGGTTCAATTGAATTTCAGTTAGCAGTTTAGAATTGGTTTAATAATCATCATATGTTGACCACACTGTAAGTATATAATTTATTTATGTTACTTAATATTAATTAAGGTCACACTTGGTCGTCTTGCGCCTCTCAACATCACAAAGGATTTTTTTTCTTTATTTATTTAAATAACTAACATCGATTGCCATACATAGTGTGTGTGTATGTTGGTCTCTTTTAAATTGTTTATTTACTTATTTGTAGGGGAGACCGTGTGGCTATTTGTGACATATCATTGCTTTGTTTGTCGTCAAAAAGCTTCCTTGCTAAGGACAGCCATTGGGAGAACGGACTGCAAGAGTAGGTTCTAGGGCAAAATCCCCCTGATAATTTTCTTTAAAGCGGACAAACAAAATTCTTCCTGGATAAGGAGAATTCTGTCAGGGGAGATTTTGTCCCTCTTAAAATAAAAGTTTTCAACGAGGATTTAGTCCGTTTACCGTAAGAGTATAGGTAAAATCAATAATTTCTCTTACATGCATTTGAAAGCATATGTGTCATGGCGGCTCATACCGCTGTGTAGTTATTTATTTTGCAGCGCTCAATGTGTCTATATATCGCTTATCTTGTAGTTTTTCCAATTTTTTTCTAAAAAATCATGTTCCACTAAAAAAAAACATGTCACAATTTGTCCCACGAAAAATGTCACAGCTCTAACCTCGACTAGTAGGTATCATGACAAAAAAAAATTTATCAAATTTCTGATACTCAAAAAAAAAAACAAATTACCAAGCAAATTGTCACAACAAGCAGCGCCCGCGATCTCTCCTACCCACTAATTTAACAACAATTGATAAACAATTTAAAAAAATCAAAATTTCAAAACATCACTTTCTCAAGTCAATATTCAATATTCTTAACATCATCCAAAAACAGGTGGTCCCACAGCAATAGAAATTTTTTTTTTTTGTTTTGTATTCCCAATTGACTGACTTGATTGAACATAAAATTATGAAATCAATAAACAAATTTTAATTTTGTGTATTTTACAGTGCATTATGTCTATACAATGACGCAATGTACATATTATGGTTAGTACTCGTATAAGTGTATTGATTACCAATGATAAACTATGCACAAGAAGAAGCTATTTGCTCAATTTAATTGAATTAACAAAGATATCTATCTGTTCATCAAAGAATTTTTGTTTTTTTTTTTTGTTACATTTTATGTATGTACTGTACATACTTCATCGGTCAGAGAAGATGTAATATTTCTTCATCAATTAAAGTAAATAAATTAATAACAATTAATTTCATTACTCTGTAACAACAAATTATTCATAAATTACCGAAAATTGATAATGAATTCTCACCACAATTAAATAATATTGCAATGTTAAATGTTTATGTACGAATTGTACATGCTGTAGTTTAATTAATACTCAGTACTAAAGTTTCACTCTCTCTCTCTCTCTCTTTTCTATTTATTTAATGGCAGTTCGTTGGCTTAGTATGTACTCTAGCACTTAGTAGATTTTATTTTGAACACTACAGCCACAAAGATTATGAATATCTGATCTGATAAAATAATACTCCTCCTCCTAATGAAATAAATGATAATCAACTTAATTGTATGTACATATGTTGTACATTAGGGTAGAGCGATTTTACTTTACCAAAAAAAAAATGAAAGTAGTTTTAAAACTGCTCATCATCATTTGACGTTTAAAACCCATACAAATGTGGGTGGGGGTATAAATATTGTTTAAAAGTTGAACGGGAACCAACCACTACTTTTCGATCAAAAACCAGTCGAACAGTCGATGATCGAAAAACAACAGATTCACCACCTATTTCCGATGGAACGTTGCCCGATGAGATAGGTAAATAGATGGGATGGATGCTAAAAGAGTTCCACTAAAGCTAATGAACGACAGTCCCCGATGGAAGATGAATACAGAGAAGACAAATGGAAGGAGCAGGTTGGAGCTAGGAAATCTACATTTTTAGATTTAATTTAAAGATGGATGTTTCCCTCTCTTATTTTCGGTTCAATAATTCTAAACTTTAAAAATGGAAAAAAAATTACGAAATCTTAAAGAAAAGATCTTTTTCTCAAAATTGTCCATAATTAACCTAATTTTTGGTCTTAAACAATTTGATAGAGAATAATATTGCGGTTAAAAATGTCCTTATTCATTTGTTCATTATTTCGTATATTCTGGCAATTAAACCCCCTACATCCCCTCCAGTACAAATTGATCGCTGGAACACGCCCTGAAAGGATTTTCCTCGTCTGGCGGGACACCCTGGCATACGCACAATAATACTGACTTAAAATTTAAAGATGCAACTGCGACTGAATTAATCTAACTTTAAATTATATCTGGGCCCGGTTAAAATTAAATTTGCCTCTCTCCACCATCAAGTAAAGTTTCCTGCGTAAAATTTACTTAAAAATGTGTAATTTGTGATGTGTGTAGTAATTGTTAGATAGAATCTGCAATTTCTATTCGATCAAACACTCCACACCCACACACACACACCTTAAAAAAGGACTAACAACAAATTCCGTAGAAAACTTACGTAAGGACCTCTCTTTATTCTCCTATTTATTTAGTAGTATGATAACCACGTGTAAAATGATTCACAAAATTTCGAAACATCGGTGGGCCCTAGTTTGGAGCATAATATCTAAATGTATGACCAGAAACAATTACCATTATATTACGTCTAATAACACATACGGATAAGGTTCAATAGCAAGAATATCAGAAGGACCATGAGATGTTCTCAGTTTTTTTTTTATAAACACAAAATGCTAGACATTCATCGATATTTTTTTGTATGTACTTAAGTTGGTGATAAACCAATATTTATTTGTATATTGGCTAGAGAAAACTATTTTCCACACATTTTCACTTCTGTTAGACTAGATGTGAATTTACTTAATTATTAATATGTCAAGACGGCAATGAACGAACGTCGAAAGCACGTAAATTTCTCAGAATTATGTTGTTTGTTTTTGTTCTTTTATCATACTTATATATACATATATATCATATATAACTTAAGTATGAGAGATATATACATACTTAAGTATAGAGAGTATTTATTATTAGCTAGATGCTAAATAGAAATACATAATGTAAGAGAAGAGCACATATAACTAAAAAAAAGAAAATTTTATTTATGGTTTCAGTTCCATTTTTCTTGTAGTCATTTACATAGATGATAACTTGGATTTTTGGTCAATTATAGCTTCCTAATATTACATCTTACGTGTTAACAGAGAAACTAATGGCGAACACTGGCAATCTTTTTCATTATCTCATGTTGTTGCTTGCATCACTTTTAAGATATCAAAATCATTGTTAAATCCTTAAAATCATTCAAAATGACCTTCACTGTGCCTTCATTATACAAGATGTCGCCGTTTGAGATCTAAATCCATTGTAAGGGTATTCATTGGTTGAAAATTGTATGGTTGAGGCGTTCATCGGTGGTTGAACGTTCGACTAACAACCAGCTCCAAAAATTGTACCCGTTATGAAACCCTGAGAGGACAACACCGGTTGTAAAGCCAATATAAGTGTGTATTTAGTACTGGGAAGAAGTTATTCTAAAGAGAACCGGTGCCCGACATTCTCAGACCTCCATAAATGGGATTTCGCGTACTGACATGTCCTCCGTCTACCATTCTAAAAGATCGATTTTTCAACGGCTACCAGGCGCTTTTGGTCTCGTTCCTGACACGGCCGGCCAGTCACACGTTTGGTCCAGTTCCTCGCAGTATCTACACATACAGATTGGTTTTTATCACCACACCTATGCTGTGCTTTGAATTGTCCGTGATCGGGTTAGGAACTTGGCTGAGAAGAAATTAAGTTTTCTTACCTTTGCTACTCTGGGCGGGTTAAGAATGCAGATTTATCCGATCTGCATCCTGAAAGTGTCTGATCATTTTGCCACGTGCCACTGCTTGTAGATTAGTTCTGATGTCTGGCAAGAAACGGAATCACAAACTAATCTGTACATAAATATTGACGCAGTCGTGTTCACTCCATAGAATCAACATAAAGATTCGATTAAAATAAAGAGAAATTAATGGCATGTCAGGGAATATTCTGCAAGCCATCAATCCAGCCTAATGTTCATAAAAAAAAAACTATAACATAAATGGACGTTAATAGTATAAATAACAATAACAACAATAATAATAATAATAATAATAATATAAAACGGTTATGGTGATCATGTGAATTAATGTGCATAATATAAAAGCGCTGACTATTTTTAACTTAAATGGATTGCGTCGACCAAACGCATCATAATAAATTAATACAAATGTACAACATCATATCGTTTACATACTGTCCCATCTACTTTAAGCATTAAAGAATATGCGCAATGCAATTTTAGTGTTTAAGCATATTAAATAAATACAACACACATGCTCAGTTCGTGTATCAATGATGTGACCTAAGTAAGCGTATGACATACTAAACATAATACGAGAGATTGAAATTGAAAGATAATTTTTTTTTTGCTTTTGATTTAATAGAGCGACTTAGTTGTTCGTCTGCCGACACTTTAGTGTCCATAATTGTAGAACACTTGAAATGTCCATAATTGCTTGTGTGTGCCTTACTTAGTTAACTTGTGTGCTTCTGTAATTAAAATACCATACTCCTAACAACTGTACTTAACTTTTTTTTTTTTTTTTACTAATTATTATTGATTTAATTAGTGTTTGACACTTCAGTTGAAATTAATTGTGCTGCGCCTATTAACATATGGCCAATTTCATCGCATACGCTAAGTAATACAATGATAAGATCCATTTTATTGATTGATAAGATTATCTAAGTAATTTGTCTGACATTTGCCTAATTTGATGATTTCATTGATAAACATTATTTTGATTTGGCAATTGGCTATTTGTTTATCACAGCGTTAACTGTTGGATAAGATGGCGCCAACGCATAATGTACTTACTTATCATGTTTTGTTAAAATACTTAAACAAAAAATAGGAGGCATAGAAAGAACATTTCCCTATTTATATATTTATAAAGTCAAATGAATTCATCTGTAAAATTTTTTATCGAAATGACATAAATAACAATGTACAGTAGGGCCTTTCTTAATGGATACCTTTTAATAAAGAAAAACAGTCAATTTTTTTTTTATTTTTGTATTTAGCAGTTCCTTCATATAAAATTCTTTCTAATCACTTTTCAATAATAAGGGTATCTTTCATGACTGGTACCCATTTTTCCGACAATAGGGTGGACCAGTTTTTATTCGAATTGTTAATAGAGATAAATCATATCCGAACTGGATATGTATTGAGTAAAACAGGATTACCAACTAGAATGTGGTGTTGCTATAAAGTCCTTTAACCAGTTTGGATCCCTAATAAATATTAATAATTTTTTTAAATTACATGTAACCGTACCTGTTCATATATTAGAGGTTCCACTGTATATCTTATTATGGACAATAAATAACCACAATAGGGAGTGAAATAAACAATTAATTGTTGATTTTACATTTTTTATTATTAAATTAAACATTTCTAAAACAAATCATTAAATTTTACTGTTATTATATTATACACACATACCTACACACACATATAATGCATGTATATATATCTAATTTAAAATTTATTTAAATTATGTTAATTGTAAACAACAAAATATTCGAATGAAAGAGCTGGCAACATTGTTATCTTCAAAATGCATACTGATTTGATTCTACTTTCGGATTCATTGATAACAATTTGTTCAATAAATCATTAAATGAACACCAAAATTATCATCGCTGCGCTGCATCGTAGTTTAATGTTTCACAGATGTGAAATCTGAAACCACAATTTTTATGCTCAGAATCGTTTCGTTAGAAATTTCTAGTGACAACGTTTTTTTTTTTTTATGTAAAACGAACAATAAAACATAAACTTTATTTAAGTATATATAAGGTGGAAAGGTCTGTAGTGTAGTGGAAGTATCTAACTTTATCTTCTTTTCTTGTCGTCGTCATCGTTGACGAGACGATCTCATCGCTATTTGCTAGTATGTCAAATTATCGCCTCGTCATTTTTTTTTGTACTAGATTTTCTATGATAATTATAAACTATTGTGTAAACCCATCTTTGTTTAATGTTTTTGTAATTTGGACCGTATGTCCGTATCTGGAAATAAAATGTCTCAAAAAGTTTAACTTATCCGGTCAGTGTCTAATTTGTGTGCGGGATAGTTTGGTTTCCACTTTAATATGTCCTCTCTCTCATATAATAGAATGTGTACGATAGACTAACAGGACACTATATCTATGATTAAGGAAGAATAGATAATGTCACAAATACGTCAATGAACTTGCAACGGGAGAGTTTAATAATATTTTATTATGATTGAACTTCTATTTATGTCTGTTCGTTTTTTGTGAAACGATTAACGACATTAATATTGATTATGATGACTGCTCCAAGCAATATTCTTTCTTATAGAAAAACAATTAACACATCAAAATCAAATTCAATTCATTCTTATTGCATTCATTGTAGTTACAGCCAGCCTAAACTTAAATGCATTTAAGTAGTAGTAAGTAGTTGAGTATACATAACATAAATGACAAACAAAAATAACAAACGTCCGGAGGTCCTAACCAAATAGAGTTATCGCTTTAGTGTAGATGCAATCTTCTTTCATATGCATAAAGAAAAATAAAAAAAAAAAATTATAAAACAGGAAGTGTGGCAATCTCATTTATATGCAGTGCTCCTTCATTTTTGAATTTAAAATTTGCACAACTGCTTGCTTATAAGTGTCTGACGATGGTCGGGGGGTATGCATGTAAAATTCATTTAAATAAAATTCAAAGAATAAAAAAAAACTAATCTTCAAATACCCAACAACAACAACAAGTTTTATATCAACAAGTCTGTAAATGTTCCTATTCATTCATTCATAATGCCCATTTTCTCTCTGTGCCGTATGAAATTTGATATGTTCGCGTTTGAATTATTCAGTTTTTTTTTTTTGTGAATCAAAGAAATGCGCATCAATAAAGTAATATGAATAAAAATGTATTATACTTACTTAATCCATTTTCTTGTTTGTACAATCTCTTTCTCTCTTCTTAAATGGGCAAAGTATTCTAGAAATTGGAGCATCTCTAAAGAGATTTAATCATTGGATGAGTTTACATATAACATTGAGTAGTGGCGTGCAATCTAATTTTTTTTTACGGACAAGATGTCTATCGGGAAAGTTCTGTGTATTCCAAATATATTGAAGCATGAATTTTATAATCTCAGTATTAAGTGAGATTCCATTGCGTAAAAATGTCTATTGCCGTAAATGACGGCATTGGATTTTGTATGAATTCTAATAAAGCAGAAATGCTACAGAAGCGTGTAGGAATTTGACGAACGTTTTTTGGAGGATGAATTCCAAAATGAATCCGATGTCAGCCAAGGATTGTTTGAGTTTTTCGCCTGCAAAGATCATTCTGACATAAATGGAAATTCACAAATTACCATCTCGCTGGATATAGAGGTCATTATTCAACGATGGAAGTTATATTGTTCAGTAAATCGTAATAAATGTCTTATATGTAGTATCGAAATGATCACCATCGATTATTTATACGAGCTCAAATGCACTAAGTATTTATGTGACTGTTCGAAACTAATAATTTTTGTATAATAAGGAAAATGATGACAAAAATATATTTAAAACTGAATCAAATACCATATCGAATATGAAATCATCGAATGCCACTTTCATTGTGATGTCATTCGGTATATAATGTCGTTTCTTCTAAGAAAAGACCATCGCTGTTGCTTTTTACTAAATTTAATTAAAGAATTTCTTTTTGCTTTTTCACACTTCTACAAACAAAAACAAAAAAATAATGACGTAATAAATTGACTCAGTACGGCAAATGATCTCCCCCCCCCCAAATAACCCTTCACCTCACTATGTCACTGATCACTATAATAAACCAGTGAATAACTTAAATGGAATTTGAAGGTCTCGTTTTTCTATTCCCAAGTCTTTTTAATTTTTTTTTTTTTTTTTTTTGTTATTTTGATGTAGATTATTATTGTTGAACATCATAAATACAGTGGTTGTAAAAATTAATTTATTTTAGGGTTTGGTACACACTAATAATCATCAACATTGAATGCGTTGTGTTGTTGTTGTTGTTGTTTATACAGAAAAGTCTTAAATAGTAATAAAATTAATTTAAAAAATAGTCATTTGTGACAGACATTTACAACATATAAGATATGGCCCACAAATAAGCCATTAATGTACAGAACAATCATAGGGAGTATGACTGACTTGATTATATTCGAAAATATTGCCATCATTTGAATTTTGTTTGCTTTTCGGCGCATTATTTACAAATACTGTGCGAGCAGTCTTTTAATGTCACTTTGACGAGACATAAACAGTCGGTTGTTTGTTTGTTGGTTTTTTTTTTTTCGTTCAAAAATTTAGCCGTGGGGTTATCCTTTTATGTATTTGTTGCCGCATTGTTAATCTATCATTCGTAAGGGAAGAATGACAAAAGGATTTTATAGTGTCTAAATATGTATGGAATGTACTTAAGTATCAAGTTCATGGTCAATCAAAAATAATAGTTCTTATTCGTAGTTGAATCGGATGGAACAATCTTTCATAAATCAAGTCACATGCAGAGGACGTAGACCTCATTATCAAGAAATGAGCAGGAAATCAAGGAGCGTTTTGGCAACTTTCAGAAGGGCTTTCAAAAAAAAAAATTGCATTTGAGATCAATGAACAAAAGACAAAATGCCTATTGGCATCAAGGACTGAAAATCACTATGAGAATGACACCCTCAAGATGGTCAATAGCTTCGTATGGTATATACCAGTGTGTCGATTTTGCGTAATTTCTGCTTAATATTTTAGCAGGAAATTTTTAGAAGGAATTTGAATGAAAGGAC
>JANSTT010000099.1:0-36785 GCA_026745375.1 Platyura marginata
GTATTAAGGGGCGTTACAAACTCCGTACCAAAGTTATAATACCCTTGATTAACATCATACGGGTATAAAAATGAAAACTAGACAGATAGACATTTTAGTTAAAATAAACACAAAAAAGGCATTTAAAAAAAATTAAAATTAAAAATATAATTTCTTGACGTTTAATTTATGTAAAAATACTGCATTGTTAAAGAATTCAAAATAATAAAAAAAATGTACTGGCAGCAGTACTGTTTTCATAAAGAATTGAACAAAAAATTTTAAAAACGCAAAATTTAAATATATTTTATTGAAAAAAGCAAAAAAAAAAAAAACATTTAAAAAATAGACCGTGAAATTGACGAAATAGTCGTTTTAGTCAAAAAATATCTAGAATAGATACGCAAAAGACAAACAAATTAAGAAACAGACAAAATACATAATTATTTAAGTCAAAAAAAGCAAAATAGACAAAAAAGAACATCATTTTTCAATTAAGTATAACCTAAAACAAATTTGTATAGCACTCAGAATTCCATTAGAAGAATCGGAATTTTCCTAATTTATTTATTAATAAATTGAAAACAATTTGGAAACTACTCGTACATAATTTTTATAATTCATTTTTAGGCGTTTTCAAAACTATCAACGAAAAAAGTGAAAACTTCCATCATGTGTGCAAACTATGGGTCGGACCAAAATTGGTCGTACTGCTGTATGATCCACGGGACGTCGAATTAATTTTAAGTAGTCAAGTCTATATTGACAAATCAAATGAATATCGTTTTTTCAAACCATGGCTCGGCGATGGACTACTAATCAGTTCAGGTAAATGTGTAAAATTAAATTAAATTAAAATCAAATCAAATCAAACAAATTCAAAATTTCTATTGTTAGGCTAATAAATGCCTTTAACAATTTGATCTGGTTTTTTTGATATATACATAATTACATATGCATATCACTTTGATTTGATCGAATAAATTTGACTAAACGATTAACTGTGTATATAATTGTACAGTTAGACTTTAAACATTGTTTAATATTAATTTTTCATTGATATAGGTCACAAATGGCGTTCACATAGAAAATTGATTGCACCAACATTCCATTTAAATGTGCTGAAAAGTTTTATTGATCTGTTCAATGAAAACTCACGTCAAGTGGTCGATAAATTGAAGAGCGAAGTTGGTAAGACCTTTGATGCTCATGATTATATGAGTGAAACTACTGTGGAAATTTTATTGGGTGAGTTGAATAATTTTCGATTTTTCTTTTGTTTTTTTTTTGTTTTTAATGTGTCACAAGCGTTATTGAAACAAAAACTAGTTTAATATTGAGTGTTGGTCGTGTCACACCCGTAATGGTGTTCAATAATGAACAAAAACTAATTTCAGTGTGGGATGGGATGGGGTGTGAAGGTGATTTTGGTAGCACTATAATTTCGTAATCACTAATCTTCTTATAATTTTAAATTTTTTTATTTTTTACCATAAGCAATTACGTCACTTATTTATTTGAAAAGAAATAGGTCAATACTATCATTCAACTTAATAGGTAGGTACGTCTATCATTGAAGACGTTCATATGTACTCGTACACAATTTCTCAGTCTATTCTTGTGCAATATATGTACATAGTTTTTTTTCAAATTTAATTTGCCCTAGTAAGTGAATAAAAGGTTCTTCCGGTTCTACATTTATGTGATTTTTTTTTTTGTTAATAAGATTTTCTACGACTTGGAATATTTTATACAATTAGCGGTGGAATGGTACGTCAAAATTAATTATAAATATAGACTGATGATTTGCTCTACTATACTATACTATGGAACGGAAGGTCTCGGGTAAAAGTAAAAATATTGAGTTTTTTTTTCGAGTCGTTCGGATCCCACTTAAAACTGTAGGTCATCATTTCCGGGAATAATTGCTGAAATTCGCCGATTTTACGAACGAAACATTTCAAATGTTAGAAAAAATATCTGAGAATTTGTAGAGTTTGGCGGTTGTAGAGTTTTTACCTGAAGTAATGTAAAAAACTCTTCGAAAGAGCGTTGACAGAGGGTGGTAAATGCCCTCCCTTCTAAAAAAACACAAGTTCAATAAAATTCCACAAAAGCCTCGAATACGAAGAATTATGGTGTCAGCCACAAAAAAAAACCACCTACGGAAGGCTCATTACTATATACAAGATTATTGAAGATTTTTAAATAAAAATTGATGATACTTGTCAAAGTAAATAGAAAAATATCTATTGACTCACCATACCACCTTCAATTTATTCACAAATCTATCTGAAATCTCACATATCTACCACAGCCTACCACTGTAGCATTTCGAAAGCTTACACAATTATAGGTATGTAGGTACCTACAGTCGTAATATAAATGAATGTACTTTGAAATTTGAATCAACAGAGTGAGAACGAATTAATTCAAAAAGGAAATTCATATAAACATAAGTATGTACATAAGGTACTATACTTTGTTATATAATGAATTTGATCTCATTCATAATAATTTGAATAATTAAGACTTGATTTAAAATGGCAAGAATTTAATTGGGTTTATTTACATGTAGAGACATGATGATAGCTCAAAAAGGTTCATCTCTGTGTATGGCATAACAAAAATGATTGATACAATATAACCGGGATAAGAGAATTTTGTAGTTTTGGCGAAAAGCTTCTTAATTAATCATAGAAATTTTATTTTTGGCCAACCCTCATCCAGAAGCTGTATAAAGTTGGAGTAAACTCATTAAACACAATATGTGGAATTAGTATTATTGTTTTATTACATAATATGGTTACAGGTTACATATACTAGACTAGATTAATCAAAATGGCGTCTAGGGAAATATTTTAAGCAATGAAAACTTACTAGACATTTTGAAAAATAAAACCTTACGGTCCAGACGATATAAAAAAATTTAAAATTTTTATTTGTGATTATTTCCAAATTTAAAATCGGTTTAGAAATTTTCTACATTTTTTATGATGTGCAAAAAATATATCCGTCATTTTGAAAGGAAAAAATAAAATTAAAATTTCGTACATATCGATTATGGAAATTAATCGAAAAAAACCATAATTTCGTTTTTAACTACATCTTTATTTTTGGCGCCATTTTGAAAAAAAAAATGAATTGGCAAGCCTTTGTCATGTCTCATGTGTTCATTGTTACTTATTATATTGATTTATCCAACAAAATGATTCTTTTTAACACAATTCGGGCCATTTTTTTACGATAAACCAAGGAAATAGGGTGGCTCATATTAGAAATAATTACTCAAAAATTGTTTGTCTTTTTGATATATTTCAGAGAAAAACTAAAGGACAATTGTAAAAAAACGAGCACATTTTGGAAATAAACATTCAAATCGCAAAATGTGTGTCTTATACGCGATTGAGGCACCCTAAAGTATATTCTAGCAATTTTTTATTTTATTACTTTTTTAAAACGTTATACGATTTGGCAACAAGTTTGTTATGTTTAACTATGTTATTTTGGTATTTTAGGATCCCCCCTTAATTTCTAGAGAAGAAAAATGAAAAAAATAGGGAAAAATCCAAAAAAAAAAAAAAGAAATCACAAAATAGTGTCAGAGGAACGAATAATAATAGCACCAATTAGAAAAACACTTCGCAGACCAGAGAACAGCATACCGAGGCTAGCTCTGCGATGAAATCCCCAGGGCGTAGCCGAAGGCCTGGTGCACCGGCTCAATCCTGGCGCAGTACCGTTGAAAGAGAACTGGCGTCGTCGCAATATACATGACAGGACATACGCAGAAGGACAGGACGACAATAGATAGATAATTAGGGAAACGTGATGAACATTAAAAAAAAAGTGTTACAAATCCGAGTTCATGTCTGTATAAAAAAAAGCAAAAAAAAACCTCCAACGATAAAGGTTGTCCCATTATTACAAACCTAACGAGGATGTGGTAGAGATTTTTAGAGATTTCTTAATTGTTGAAATTTTTGTTAAGAAGTAAGTGGAGGACTACATAATCTGTCGCAGTAGTTATGTATATAAAGAAAAGCTTGCAAATCACGTAGTTTGTCAATAAATTTTCTATTCTACTACTAAGGCATTTTATTCTCGATATTGCTAAGCTAACATTTAGAAACCGTTGAGAAAATTATCACAGTGATTTAGATATCATAATATATTTGAGAGACATTCAACATTTAGAGATTAATTAAATGAACAAACCACAACGAGACACCCAATGTTGAACCTCCGAAATCTCCTTTATTGTTATACAATATTATGTAAATATTGAATTTAACATTGCCCAGATCTAGTATATTTGTAATTCAGATTTTCTTCCCTCTAGTGCTATCCGTATATATGTATAGCAAAATATAGGTACATTGTACATTAGGGTGAGGCGAGAAATCGAAAACAAAGAATACAGAATTGTACCATTGGGAAAAAGTTGCCTTAAGATGAGTCTTAAAAAACTCGGAAAATTTGGTTTTGATATTTTGAGATCTTTCTTCGGCCCCTAAATTTATGCAATTTGCTGTTTTTTTTTTAGTGAAATGTTGTTTCACGACGTTAGTGGAACGTTTAAAGAAAAACTTTATTAGACAAAGTAATAGAACGTTAAAAACTACATTAAATGATGTAATTAAATGTTAACACTAGGGTGCACCGTTAACAAGATATTTGACA
This sequence comes from Platyura marginata, assembly GCA_026745375.1. NCBI lineage: Eukaryota > Metazoa > Arthropoda > Insecta > Diptera > Keroplatidae > Platyura > Platyura marginata. The sequence continues at coordinate 4,663 of JANSTT010000099.1, forward strand.
ATTCTGTATTCTTGATTTCAATTTCTCGCCTCACCCTAATATCCATATTCATATATATACTACAAATACAACTACATAAATATATAGATTCAATCGTTAGATATACATTAAGCCAGTTGTTAACAGTTATTTAACATATTGATTTAGTGCTAGAGCCAAGTGTTCAACAATACTATGTTATATAAAATTTATAAAATTTAATTTAAAAAAAGGGGGTCACAATTTTGTGTTTCCATTCAGCCACTAGTGTTCCAACAGAATTGAAGGCCAAAATAAAATATTCACATTCAGATAGTTGAGCTGCAGTTGAAAGCAGCCTATTGATAACGAACTACATCTAAGGATTTGCTGATTTGCGGTCTAGGGTTGTTGAACTTGAAAATTTGTAATGACTAGTAATCCCCTTAGCGAAACTAGTCTCAAAGTCATTTGGAAGTTCCTGTTTTAAAATTTAAATTTATTACATATCCGCTGTAGAAACAGTAATTTGCAATTTTCTTTAACAAATTTCTTGAATTCATATTGTTTATTACAAATTTGTTGCTACTTGTCTACATTTTTAAAAAAAAATTTCCATTTGCCGGTAACTATTGAGTTACTGTCATATCGACAAATTTGTTGATATGCGCCATTTTTTTGCTTGTGTCAATTAAGAATTTTTATATCGACAAAATGTAAGCCAATATTATAAATATAAGTTGTAATTTAATTTTTTATCAAAAAACTTGAAACAAACCGAATTATTTTTTCAATTAAAATAAACAATTGACAGATGAAAAAGGACATTTGACAGATAACAATGAGAAATATAGTCAGAAATTTGTTAGATGGCAAAGTTGTGTTATGTGATAGGCCCACCAGGGAAGGATATTTGTCAGATAAAGTCAGTATGACGAGGACCAGTACTTGTATTTTGGTCACACAAATGTCGGAATCATTCCGACTGCTACAGAGGTGTCGAGATCGGAATTACCATGCAAAAAATCATTTCTCTTTGAACCGCAACACCATTCCGATATCGGTTTTGTAAAATTGCGACCAAAATATAAGTTCAGTTCTTGTGTATTGTTTTTTTATTTTATTGTAATAATTTTGAATTGATTTTCATAGTTTCCCATCAAAAGTTCGATACTTATGTAAAGTAATTAAATTAAAGGGGTGCCACATGGATAGAACCATGGACCATTATTATTTATGTATTTTACTGTTTATTTTGATACTGAAAATTCGTAAAAATCATTTAAATAACAATAATAACTAAGGCGATTAACAAAAACCTGTCTATCTATTTAATTAGTGTTAATGATATGTTATGTTGTGTTGTTCGTACATAATATACATTGTATGTACAAATATATCATTGAAATATTTCATGATGGGTAAAACACTTTCCAATAATATTTTCAATTAAACATCGTGTAAATTACAATCATTTGTTATAATTAACAGTCATCAGCATATATGTACAAGTACGCATATATAAGTAATGTAAGTATACTTAATGTATACATAACAATAAGTACTTCTTATTGCATTCATACAAATATATATATTGTCTCAACATAAAAATATTCTCCAAGATGCAGAGAAAGTCGTTAGAGATAACATTTTTTTTTTATGCGGCAAATATCTACAAACCACAAATATCTCCAATGTAACAGATTCAAATTACGAGTGCAGCATAATATAATCCAGTCGAATGCACTTTGTGATGCAACCATCTTGGCGTATATGTGGTTAATTTGCAAACATTAGGTATTATATAATTTAACTGGTTTTCTAGTTCAATTTTATTGTCGTTATTTATTGGAAAATGAAATGTGTTATATGATTAATATTCGCGGCGTAATTATTGTTTTTGTCTTTCGTCTCATTATATATTTTAAGTTGAGTAGGTAGTTGCTAGAGATAAGTAGCATAACAATAAAACGTTTATTTCCGTTTATTGAGAAAATGTGATTTTTCTACCAAATTGAAAGGGGGACTAGTTGAAAGAAGTGTAATCTGAGATTTTAGGAAAAAATCCTCTGTTTTTTTTCAAGCTGACGGAACAAAATCTTTCATGGACGAAGAGAATTTTGTTAGGGGAGTTTTGTTTGTGGGGAATTATGTTCGCTTCAAAGAAAATTATCAGGGGGGACAAAACCGCTTTAAAAAAAAAAAATATCAGAGTGGTTTTAGTCCGGGGGGAATTTTGTCCCATAAAAAATTGTCAAGGGAGGATTTTGTCCTTTTACCGTATTTTTTTTTATATCGGTAAGTTTTACGAAATTTCTTCATCTTGTATAAGCAATTTATAAGAATTTTTTTATGGGAGGTCCTATAAGGGTTAATGGTGGGTGGGTTAAAAATAGGAGCTTTTTTTGTATAAATAAATTATTTCAAATTTATATAAGAAATGTGTGAAAATGACAATTTCAAAATAAATTTGCATCGGGGGTCCTTTAGGGGTTAACGGTAGATCCAAAATTGTGCTACACAAAATTGTTCTAATTTTTATATTTAGTTGAATAAACACTAAAAATATATTTTTTCTAGAAAATGATTATGGGAGGGAGTCAAAGGGATGGGAGGAAATCGATAGGATAGGAGGAAGTCGATGGGATAGAAGGGAGCCGAAGAGATATGCGAGTTGTTTTTCTGGCACTAATGTTTTAAGCGACCAAAAGACCCTAAAATTAAAAATATAGGCAAGTTTTCTGACAGACTTCTGAATCTATCGTAATTCCGAGTGATAGAACTAATCTTATTTGGAAAATATACAATTTTGTGTTTTGGAGAACTCAACACTTTGAAGGAAATCGCCACTTCGAAAATAGTTCCCATGTCCATGGCTGAACTTAGTTGATTTAATATTAATATAGAACCAGACCCAATGGATCCTAACCATGACTAAGAAGCTGATCACTTCATTGACACCAAATTAACACAATTTTGTTATATTCTAGAAACCGCAATGGGTGTCTCCAAAAAAACACAAGGTGAATCTGGCTATGACTACGCTATGGCTGTCATGAAAATGTGTGACATCCTACATTTGCGACACAGAAATCTACTGTTGCGTCCAAACTGGATGTTCAATCTTACACAATATGCCAGTAAACAAGTGAAACTCTTGGGAACCATTCATGGTCTTACCAAAAAAGTCATTCGCAACAAGAAAGAAGCATTCACTAAGGGAGCACGTGGATCATTGGCCGAAACCGAAATTAAAACAATCGAAAGCAATTTGAAGACAAGTAACTTATCGTCCGTTGAGGGTTTGTCGTTTGGACAGTCGGTCGGACTGAAGGATGATCTGGATGTTGAGGGCGAGGAAAACAATGATATTGGACAAAAGAAACGTTTAGCATTTTTGGACTTGCTGTTGGAAAGTGCACAGAACGGTGCATTGATTACCGACAAGGAAATCAAGGAACAGGTCGATACGATTATGTTTGAAGGACATGATACAACAGCTGCGGGCAGTTCATTCTTCTTATCGATTATGGGCGTCCATCAGGATATTCAACAGAAAGTCTATCAAGAATTGTATGATATATTTGGTGATTCTGATCGTCCAGCTACATTTCAAGATACATTAGAGATGAAATATTTGGAACGTTGTCTTATGGAAACCTTGAGAATGTTCCCGCCAGTGCCCCTCATTGCCCGTGAATTGAAAGAAGATCTTAAATTGGCATCGGGCGATTATGTTATTCCAGCAGGAGCTACTGTTGGCGTAGTAACTTATAGATTGCACCGGAATCCGACTATATATCCAAATCCACAAGTATACAATCCAGACAATTTCTTGCCAGAACGACAGGCTAACCGACATTACTATGCGTTTGTTCCATTTTCAGCAGGACCCCGTAGTTGTGTTGGTAAGTATCGAAACACTAGTCTAGTGAGTGGGGTAATTATACTAATTAATAATTCATCCCGTTACTAGGTCGCAAATACGCCATGTTGAAATTGAAAATTCTTCTCTCCACCCTACTACGAAACTACAAAATTAAGTCAGATCTCACAGAAAATGACTTCAAACTTCAGGCTGATATTATATTAAAGAGAGAGGAAGGTTTCCAAGTTCGATTAGAACCACGAAAACGTATGGCTAAGGCTTAAACAAAAACTGATAAATTAAATTTTTTTAGATAATTTAATTATGTAATTATTGTCTGTGTTAGTTTAATTAAGGGTGTATTTTATATTGAAAATATATAGTTTTCCATGCTAGATAAAGCAACAACAAAAATTGTTTTGTACTCTCTCTCTCTCTCTCTCATTTCTGTAGAGGTCTTTTATCGCTGGTAGTTTTGGAGTTTCAGCATCAATAACAGAATAAAATACGTAACACATCAAGGGAATATTCGCATATATAAAAAATGTCCCACTACAACGACGCAAAAATGACTCTATCTGATGACCGCCTTGGAAATCAGGACTATCAATAAAAAAAGGAAATGACCTGTTGACGGATTGCATCATCTTTTTTATGAGCCTTAGATCTTTCGCAAGGACTTTGTGTCGGCCTCACCACTCTTTTCTATTTGTCTCGATTTTTGCTTGTCCTTCTACAATTTCTTACATTCAGAGCTCTCAGGTCCATTTTGACATTGTCTAACCATCTGGTACGTGACCATCGTACAAATCTGTTTTTTGGTTTGGTGGCTATTTTTGTTACTGAGCCTTCCATTCTGTTAACACGGCGAAGCCCACCTTGTTCTGGTAGATTTCAGAAATCCTACCATTGTTTTTTTATAAGGCTGACAAAATCCCTCCTTAACAAAATCTCCGCTAACAGAAATCTCCTTCTCCAGCAAGGATTTTATCTCGGGCGTATTTTGTCCAAGGGAAATTTTGTCCTCTCTAAAAATAATTATCAGGGAGAATTTTGTCCGCTTTAAAAAAAATTATAAAAATTTTTGTCCTAGAACCGTTTTTCCTTCCATAAGTTCGAGGTTCACTCTTCTTGCTTTAAACGAAGACAAAATGACACGTGCGTGCCAAAAAGAGGGCGAACTGGATAAAATTTAACAATAGATGAGTGGAATTTTGAGGCAGTTGAGAGTTTTAGATATAAATGAAGTGCGTAGAGTTTGCAATATAGACTTGATCAAGGAAACAAGGCAAAGTGCCCATTGAACAAGCTTCTAAGGTCCCAGATCCTTCAGATAACAAAACTATTCAAAACTCTAATAAAGTGTTGTATGGATGCGAAACGTGGACGGTCACCGAAGAACTGGAAGAAATGCTGTTTTGGCTCGAAAGAAGAATTCTACGAATTATCTATGACGAATTGCTAGCCAATAAAATAAATGTAATGGGGGCCCCATCTACCAACAATTCGTAAAACAAACTTCAAAACTCGCAAAATATGGCTTATCGTTCCCCCAGACATGTCAATTTTTTTCTGTCAAGGGGAATTAATTTTAATTTATATTTTTCCTTTGTTTCTTTCGTTGAAGGCCGTTCAATGAGGAATTTACCCTAAATTTCGAACACTCTAAGTTGACAACGAAGGATTTGATTTGAGATAGTTAATTGTCGTTGGGATACATTTTTGTCTTTATTATAAGAAAATAAACTACTTGAGATTCAATAAAAACTCCTCGCAATCTTTTGAAGTTCTTAGTTAACATAACGACAGAATAGTTAGTAAAAATTCACGACCAATTTCCTATTGATGAGAATATACGGAAAAGTAGAGCACAAATAATTTGACTCTGGAAAGCTATATAACTATGGGTACAGAAATCAAATGATCAATAATAGTGGATATATTCAGTGGCGGACTAAGTCAAGTCAAAATAAATCAATAAACGTTAAAAATTTTGGGGCCCTAAAACTGAAGTTAGAAAAAAGTTTCAAGAAACCCCTCATTAAGTTATTAACAAAAGAGAAAAGTAATTAAAAATTTCTTATCATAACACAATTATTTATGAACATATTTTTTACATGAATTTCCGTTTTGCTTATTTTTTGGAAATTCGTCAATTATTTTGGCAGTTTCAATTAGACTTAAAATTTCCTACTCCTTAAATAATTTTTTAAACGCTTCAAAACATAAAACGATCTTCCTCCTGACGCATTTCAATAATATTTCAATAGCCGTTTGAGCACAGTCAAGTGGTCGAACCGTAACGAAAAGACATTTTAAGACCTCAAGTCGCTTCGGGGCCTCTTGGTATTCTGGGGCCCTTTGGTATTTCGGGGTCCTTATCCGCCTCTAGATATATTCCGCTTTAAATGTCTTCTTTTAAATATGGAATTTTCTTTCCTTCGTCCTGACACGATACGATCAAGACGTCAAAAACTATTGACGTCCGAAATCGAAAAGTTTTAGTAGCTGTTGTTAGCTAGAGATGAACTAAGTGAATATTTAAGGAGTCGCAATCTAATCCAGCAAAACTTTTAAACTTTCCTCAGTTTGTGGTCGATTCAAAAGTTTTCAGCAAAGATACTCCAATAAAAAAACGGATGGAGTTAAAGACAAAAATAGCTAAGCTCTGTAAAAAATGGATATATTTTTGAAATGTATGCAGAATGTAGAGATATAGCAACAAAAATAATTTAAATAGATTTCATCTGAGCCATCAGATCCTCTAAGCTAATATCATCTTTGTTAATATTTACCGGATCACTGGAAACGGAATTAACTTGGATGGCTGGTTCATAGGCCAATCGAAGTCCACTCTCACATTTCGATGATGAATCTTGCAATTCTGGAATATCCTCCGACATAAGTTCGATGCCATAGAAATTATCTTCGTGAACTGGTACTTCCTCTACCTCTACTTTCTCCATAATCACTTTAGGCTTAAGATTAAATTCGGTCTGTCGTTGACGACAGTACACATCATCACATTGTGTATTTGGTTTTAATGTCATTTTTGGAAAAAAATCGATCAGAGCATTGTATCCCAAGTAATTCGATACTTCGCCAAATTCCAGCAAATACTTCAGAGTATTCTGAACTAACATACCAGCAACAATTCCCATGGTTGTGGGTAAACTAGCTGCACAAACGCCTTCCCGTTTCAGTGTTTTTTCATCAATATTTTCGGCCACAACCAACGGCGGTGCACAACCAAAACAGGCTGTTTCGCCTGGTTTCAACAGTTGAATGTGCCCGGAAACAGCATTTTCCGATACGCCCGATTCAAACCAATGCAAATTAAGTTCATTGCATGCGGCATTTATGGCCATTCTAGCCTCAAAATTGTCAACACAACTAAGAACCAGATCAACTGGACTCTCACCATCCAATGCACCAGTCTGTATTGAATGCATAAACATATCAAATGATTCGACTGTCGTTATGTTGTAATTATTCGTCAGGATTTTAACGTCTGGATTGATAAAATTCAATGTGGAGGCGGCTGCCGCTACTTTTGATTGACCAGCTTGGTCGGGCGTAAAGAACAATCGATTCATATTCGCTAATTCTACCTTATCATAATCGAATAATACTAATTTACCAATTCCACAACGGGTTAGCATGTCAGCCGTAACACTTCCGACACCGCCAATTCCTACGACGGCCACACTTTTCTCTCGGATTCGTTCATAATTCTGGACAATACCCATTCGTTGCAGTGCCATTAATCGACTGTACGGATTGGAGTCCACCACTTCTGAGGACATTTTTTCAATTTTCTCTCTTCCACCGGCACTTTTGTATTTTCTAAGTTCATTTTGTAGCTCCTCTATTTGGGCTGCTAATTGTTCAACCGATGACATTAGAAAGTGATTGTTCTGCCTGTGCTTAATGTTGGAAATTAATATTCTAGAATGAAAAACAAGTTTTCCGTAAAATTACTTGCGTGTCAAAAAAAAACTTTCAAATTTCTTTTTGTCAACACGTTGACAATTGCAGTGCTGCCATGTTCATCATTTTTTGTTTTAATAGATTTTAAGAAATCTATATTACGCTTCGGTTAGTTTATCAAAAAAAGGGTTGGAGAGCGGTTTTTTTTTGTTGTGTTTTTTTCGAAAGGGAATTAATCAGCAAATATTAGTTTGGCATGACGATTTCTATATAGAAATGTGAGGTTTTCAGAAAACCAACAAATTTTCTATGAATACTTGAATATTTTAGTACACATTTGACAGCTGACGGGCAAAAATGTTTAAATAAATAATACTATATAGAGAGGAATGTAGAATAAAGTAACATAAAAAAAATAAAGAATGTAATGTGTTGTGTTTTGTGTCTAAAACTGCTGACTGTATTTCTGTAGGGTAGCCAAAAAAATATATTCTTCCACCTGTTGAGGTTAGAATTTACTTTTGATTATCTTAATTTTGCTCGTCATGACTCATAAAACAATAAAACCTACTAATTTATATTCAACAAAAACTAAAAAACCGGTATAAACATGTAATTTTTATATTTAAATGTCATTTTTAACTACGTTCAATTAAGGAAGTTTTCAACGTTTCAAGGGGCAATTGATACTTTTGATACAATTGAACTTTCATCTCTAGTTTTATATAACCATTGCCGTAAAGTACACACTACACACATTTACTAGATTAATTCAAAACATATTGAATAATGTAATAATGGATATAATAATGGAAACAGTCATAATTGGAATTGGGTTCATATTAAACATTACAAAAATTGTAATATTTCAATACACAAGTAAATTCAAGGTGGCAGCATTACTCAGGTTCTTTCTATACAAAACAGTTAATGGTCGAATGAATTTAAAAAAAATTCCACTAAATGGTTAAAAATATTTATTATTAAATAAATATTTTGTATTTAAATCAAATGAAGCTTTTTGTCATATTAAAATTAGGATTTTTTAATAAAAATCTTTGAAAAACGTAAAAAATTATTGTGAATTTTCCATAAATTACTCACAAAAAGTGTAAAAGAGACAAACTCAGTTGGAAAGAAACAAAAAAAAAAAAAAAATTAAAAATGTCGGTGATATGTCAAAAATAATTGAGCTTTTTTGTTTCATTGTCTTTTCAAACTATAAATCCAAAATTCTCAAATTATTTCCTTGTCAAAACGGTTAATCTTTGTTTGTTAATTAGTAGTGTGGATTAGATGTTAATTGGTGCAACGTGCTTCGAAATTAATTTTTAGTTTAAACATGGATATTGATGGAAATACAGGTCAAGGGCCACAACAATCAGGCAGCGACATTGAACAGTCATTTTTGCATCAATTCAGTTGTCTGGGAACAACCGATCACGATGAATTGGTCAGCCAATTACAAAAAGTTCTTGGCAATCAGCTAAACTATGCGACAGCTAGATTTTTTTTGGACATGAACAATTGGTAAGTTAGATATTGAGGTTATGTTATTGTTTTCTTTGTGTGAGATTAGATTTATTTAAATGAAATTATCACTATCACGATGATTAATCAAATCAATATTTGATTTTTACAAATTACTAGGAATTTACAAGCGGCAGTTGGTTGTTATTTTGATTTTAATTCGGGCCAAAAATTACCATCAATGCGAATAGTGGCCGATGTAACTGTTGGCGATGGTGAATCTATTTCACCAAATACAAAGTAAGAACACCGCCGCACAAAAACAAAAAAATCTTCACTCATTTAACTAATTGTAAATTTAATTTTATAACTCACCTCCCACCCTCCCCGATAGCTTTGTTCAATCGTGGAAAATACAAAATAACGGCGATGAACAATGGCCATATGGATGCTATATTAAATGTACATCGAATATGAATCAACCTGATGTGCATGTAACTCCACTACAACCTGGTGAGGATACGGTGGTGTCTGTAACACAAACCAGTCCAAATAATATAGGTCCATTTCAAACGAAATGGAGGATGTGCACCTCGTATGGGACATTTTTTGGTGGTAAATTGGAATCTAATTCTGAATGAATGATCAATGTCTGATGGAACATTCTAGATAATTTTTTTTTTCTAATTATAGATATAATGTGGTCTATAGTACATGTGTCGGAAACAGGAACATTAGCCTTAACTCAACAATTGTCAGAATTACGAACAAATTCTGCAACGCAAACTCAATCTTTTGGGGTAAGTTGATCATAAACATAAAGATTGTTCCATTTGCAGTCGTACATCTTGTCAATTGGTCTGAAGAGATCATTTTATTATTTATAAAATGTTTCTATTCCAATGGTAACTATGTTCGGATTTAGACTATTTGGAATAACTTGGTATCTCTCAAGAGTCGCATCAACCAAATTCTTTAACCATAAGTGGCGCTCTATGTTCAAGTCAAACAAATTATCTGAGGATGGGATGTGGGAATTTAATGATTCAACAGATAAACCAATATCAATACCAATACCTTACAGAATGAAGCCTCCATAGTATGTGTGCGTCTACATTCCATCATAGAGTCAGGAGACATTGAAAACCGTCCTGGCACGGTGAAGTCCAAGTTATAACAATTTTGGGCACAGAAACATGGAGGAATGTACCAAAGATTTGATGTCTTAAGGGCATTTGTTCGGGATACCTTCCTATTAAGTGAATTGTTGTTCCTCTATACTGTTCCTCTGTAATTCTCCAGCTGTTTCCCGGAAGTGATTAGAAGGTGCTTAGAAGACTGAAAGTTGTATCTTCAGCAGCTATCCTGAAGTTTATTGATCTTTTGGTCTGGTAGCGATGGGCATGTCAGAATTAACAGAGATGGTGGGTGTGTCTAATGGGGTCCCATTAAACTAAGATACTCTGAAATATCACACCATCCCAATTTCTAGAAATGCTTTAGAATTCTGTGGATGGTTAGTATGGATGTTCCCATTCTTCTTAAGACCTTGATGCTCCTGTAGGCTCATTGATCACATCACATTGAAACTGTCAATTTTAAAATGTGACTAATTTTTTTTTGGAAATTTTTTTCAGACCACTCAACAGCCGTCGGCGGAAGATTCAGAAATGTGTTGATTAGAGAATAGTTTGCGAGTTCATCATGTTGTAGGTATATATAAAAAAAAAGAGAAAGAAAACGAAAATTGAAAAGAAAACAAAAACAAAAATAAGAAAACTGTTGTGGCAAAATAAGACTGATGTTATAGCGAAATGAAAATTGTAAAATGCAGTGCGTTGTCTATCTGTAAATTACACAACACACCTACACCTACACACACATGGATTTTTGTTGTTGCAAATTTACTGTTTGCCAAATTATTCTTTTTAAAAAAAAAAAAATATTTTATTTTCTGTGAATTTTAATTTTTTTCCTTTTTGGAAAACATTTTTTTTTACAAAGGCAAGGTGGGGGGGGGGTTAATTTTTTTTTAAATTGTTTATTTTATTATTAACTAGTTCCAAAAAAAAAGAAGTTATTGTAGGGAAGAGCGCGTTTGGATTAGTTCTTGTTCAAATACCACACCTTAAAAAACAAAAAAATTATTTTGTCAAAAATAACTTAAAAATTGAAAATAACAAAAATAATTTTTTTTTCAGTTATTTGTGTTTAGTTTACGCCCTATGTATGTACAAAAAATATTATTTACATAATTATCTATATATCCATAAGTACATATTTACAAAATTTGTTTTTGTCAAAAAATTACAAAAAAAAAAAATTAAAAATGTAAAAAATCTCATTTTTCAAATATTAATTTTAAAAATTTAAAAAAATCCAAATTAGTTTTTTTTTTAATTTTTACTCCCAACATTCCGCCCCTTAATAGAATTTCCTAAGATTTATTAAAATTGTCGTGCCAATCCTTTTTTGTAGTAAGCGACAAAATTAAAATTTTATCAGAAACCTTGTATCAGTGATTTTGTGGATTATCTAAAATTCCTGAATGAAGTTTTCTAAAATTTATTAAAATTGTCGTGTCACTTCTTATTTGTGGTAAGCGACAAAATTAAAATTTTGTTAGAAACCTTGTATCAGTGATTTTATGGATTATATAAAACACCTGAATGAAGTTTTCTAAAATTTATTAAAATTGTCGTGTCACTTCTTACTTGTGGTAAACGACAAAATTAAAATTTTGTTAGAAACCTTGTATCAGTGATTTTGTGGATTATATAAAATTCCTGAATGAAGTTTTCTAAAATTTATTAAAATTGTCGTGTCACTTCTTATTTGTGGTAAGCGACAAAATTAAAATTTTGTTAGAAACCTTGTATCAGTGATTTTATGGATTATATAAAACACCTGAATGAAGTTTTCTAAAATTTATTAAAATTGTCGTGTCACTTCTTACTTGTGGTAAACGACAAAATTAAAATTTTGTTAGAAACCTTGTATCAGTGATTTTGTGGATTATATAAAATTCCTGAATGAAGTTTTCTAAAATTTATTAAAATTGTCGTGTCACTTCTTATTTGTGGTATAGGACAAAATTGAATTTTGTTTCGAGAAATGTTGTATGAGTGATTTCGTAGATTATGGAAAAATATTGTGATTTAACCCTCATCCTGTAAGCAAAAAAATAACGAATTCTGTTTTTTGCGCAAATTTTGCCCAATACAATTTTATTACATTTTGTTACGATTTGTTAGAGTTAACACAAGTTATTCCTGTATTTAAATAAATTACATTTGTTACATTTTGTGTTATACTCGTACTTAGTGCTGTTAAACAAATTTGCCTCTGGGCAAAATTTGCCCAAAATACAGGATAAGGGTTAACAGAGTATCAATATTATATATTATTAAGGACTTCTTCAAAAGAAAAATTGATGTAAATTTCTTTAACCAGATGTGGTGATTGAATATTCCATAAAACAAAGAAATTATTTCATTGAAACAATTCGGTAGATTATCGTCTTCAGTGAACTGAACACACTCCCATTTTGAGATGTTTATATACATTTTTCTGTAGCAGATCTTAGGGATCTATCTGCCAAACAAAATTATCTTCAAACTAAAGCATTTTTCATTAAATCAATATATAGATGGCTCTGGCATAAGTTCTATATATAGATTACTACAATCGCCTCAAAGGACACTACTGTGAACAACCTGCCGATTAATGTTAAATTTGTCTTGTAATATTCTTTCAGTGGGCCTATTTTAGTCGCAAAGTGGGAACTGAACAAATTTGTATGGAAATAAATCCATATACATACATCCGTATGCATATCTTTCTCTTGTACTCCCATACGAAATATGATGGAAAATTTGTAAGTTCTGTTCCCGCTTTGCCTTCTGGTGCATGGCTGATGTGTGGCTTTGGTTTTGTCATTTTTATCACACTAACAATGTTTGTTTGTTTCAACAACAACAAAAAATTGTATATACGTAAATTTCGTTCCCTATCACCTCCTTAAAACTTGATCACATTTACCTTGCATGGACACATTGTAGAAACAATCGCTAACAATGTGTCGGTCATTAAAATATATTTTTTTGGAATTTTGAAGTAGTTTTTTGATGTGTGCAAAAAAACATAATTTCTATTCAGTAATTTTTGTGCTAATTCAGATTTTTGGAAAGTAAAAAATAAGTAAAAACGATTCCAAAAAAAAAAAAAAAATTACAAAAACCGACAAAAACAACAATTTCGTATAATTCGTGCCAATTGATTTCTTATTCTTTGAAAATAAAGTTTATTTTCTACAACAGAATCTTTCTTCTATAACATAAATTCTCAAAAATGAAAAAAAGAAAAAAAAAATGTATAAAATTGATTAAATAGGATTTAAGATGTTAAAAATAAAAAAAAAAAAACAAAAAATAAAAAATGGGTCAAAGGAGAGGATTTAAATACAAACAACAAAAATAATGTATAATTAGGTACTAGTTATTTAGAAACAGAGAATTTTATATTTACAAAATTTTTAATTTATTTAAAAATATTTAAAAAAAAAAATAAAAATATTTTCAGTCCTACAAATTAATTTTGTCTTCTTAATTTACATATTTTTCGATTTGATTTAATTAAATTAAAGTTTGCAATTATGTAGGTACCAATATAAATAAAAATTTTGTGTAAAGTAAATTAACATCGAAAAGTTTTTTTTTTTATGTTTCGGTTTGAAGAAAAATAAAAAATTGTGTATATCACAAAAAAAAAAACAAAATTTTGCATCGGTTGTTCGATTATTGTAAGAATCAAAAAATATGGAAATATTATATTTTAAACTTTAGAAAAATAGAAATCACATGGAAAACAAATTTTATTTAATAAGTTTGTGAATTTTAAGCAATCTAATAAAAGTTTAAAATAAAATCAAACACAAATAATTTTTGCTGTTGGTTGTTGTGAATCAATTAATTAATAGTCGACAGACCAAATTGTTTATTTCGGCACCTCTATGTATCTTTTAACCTTTTAACAACTTGCGCTGGTGTAAAAAGTACACCAACAATACAAAATCTGTTGCAACTTGTTTTTATATACACATTTCCCCATTCTAGCCGCTCTATGTATTCTTCCTTCTTGTCTGATGATCAATAATATACAGTCATGTTCGATACAATAGAAACAATGAATATTTTGTATGGAAAAGTCAGAATTCAGTAATTTCTCCTAGCTGTTAGGATTGATATCTGAGAAATCTATGAATGCAGATATTCATTATTTTCAAACGCTAATATTATCTAAAATTATGAAAGGGAAATAAGGACAGCTGCAGGATTTAAGGATACCCTGTTGTTCGATAAAATAGGAACGGAAATTTCAAAGCTATGAAATGCTCAATTAAAACTAGAAACTAAAGGAATCTATTACTTCATACCTTTAAAAAATATATTCTAAAGTGAAACAAATAATTCACATGTTTAATTTCTGGATATCAATCCTAACATCTAGGAGAAATGACTGAATTTCGACTTTTTCATAAAAAATATGCCTTGTTTCTATTTTATCGAACATGACTGTATGTGGTGTACACTATACACCTCGCGAGTTAAAAAAAATGTGCGCGAGTAGTTAAAGGTTAATAGATAAGGGTTTGTAATAGATAAATCTTATACCTTAATGCAGTGGTTCCCAAAAATTTTCGACTCGTGGCGCTCTTTTTGAACTGAGTTTTTTCCATGGCTTCCTTGCGTAAGTCAAAGCATAAATAAGAGATAAAAATAAATAACAATATTATGGAACATTATTTATTATTTTGTGTGAAAATTTAAAAATATATAAAAATACAAAATTACATCTTTAAAATTAAGAAAGTTCAAAAAATCCGCCAATAAACGGTCAATGTCGGTTCGATGTTTACTTAAATTTTATTTCGGTTTCTTTCTTAAAAAAGATCAAAATTTTTTATAAAAAATAGTCTCATCATGATTGAATGAATGAATAATCCCATACATACTTTGTTCCTGACTGTACCGAGAATAAGTATTGCACCACTAGGACTTGTATTCTGGTCGCGATTTATTCGTTCCGTAGCGAAAGCGAAATGTGACAGCTAAACTCGAAATATTCATATTTTTTCAGTCATTTTTTTATTATTTAATATTGGGTATTTATTACCGATAAACTTCACATTCCGTGCTCGCCGTATTTATTGTTTATTGTTATAGATTTTTCGCTAACGGCATTTTCAAAAATGATTTTCCAATTTGGAAAATTACATTTGAAAATTGAAAAATTCAAAATAAAAATGTTGCCATGTGCATTCTCTATGTCTATATGATTAATAATTAATTTGAGCCTTTTTGCCGAAATTTGTTTAGTATTATTTACGTTTATTTTCAAATTTGTAAACAAACAAACACAATATCAAAAATGTTTATTTATTTCACCTCCTCGATATAGCAGACTGAATACGAAACCCGCATGCATCAATATAAATTTCTCCCAGAACTCACATCTCGCAACACATACAACAACATAAATTTACTAACATTTTATTAAAAATGACGTGTACGGATACATCCATTTCGCTACGGAATGAACAAATCACCACCAGAATACAAGTCCAAAATTAACTTTTAAAATTAGAATTTACAACTTAGAATTAATTAATTTATAATAAAATATTTGTATTAAAGTTTGCCTGTTTTCGTTTAAATCGCCGCTTTTTTTGAACGAAAAACTTGCGATGCACTGCCCTATCTGTTAGTATTGACACTCTCTGTACTGTGGAAGCCCTGGTGCAAGTATTAAAACGTTTAAATTAATTTCAAAGCTGGCATCACCATTTTGCTTTATAGACCAATAATTTTGCGCCAATTTCGATGTCACTAAATATGTTTTTGGGAGTGAATTTTTTATCAAATTAGAAAAGTGTCAGGAATTAATAACGAAAAATCTTTATCCAGTGTTATTCTTCTAAAAGTGTGGTAATTTTATTTTTAATAGAACCAAATGGCAGCTCAGTTGCAAACAAATTCTAATGAATGCAGCGAGAGTAACGACCAATTGGGGGATCATGACGAATTTCAATATTTGCAATTAGTAAAGAAAATTATTAACACAGGTGAGTAATAACAATTCGTCTTTTGTAAAATAAGTCTTCTATCAAATACAATGGAAGAATTCCAATTAACGTATTTTTTTTATACATAAAGCAACATTTTAATTGTTTACAAAACCTAGGGCAATATTACCTATTGTTTATTCATATAATTTTCGTCACAATTGTTTGGAATGGATTACTCCGCTGGAATTTCATAATTCCTAACAGAATATTTTTGGATCTTACGATATATGTTCCCATTCAAGAATCAACATACATTTCAGAAGGATTAATTTACAATCTAATTCAATCGAAATTTTTCCTACGGTAACTGCTCAAAGTTGTCATAAAAAACTATCTTTTCTCTATATGAAATTCTTACATGTATCCTGTCAGAGACATTAAAACTACAATTTTTATAAAAAGGTAAAAAACGCAATGACAGAACCGGCTTTGGAACCGTATCAATATTTGGTGCCCAAATGCGATTCAATTTACGTGATGGAACATTTCCGCTGTTAACGACGAAAAAAGTTTTCTGGCGAGGCATTGCCGAAGAATTGCTATGGTTCTTAAAGGGCAGTACAGATGCAAAAATTTTGCAAAAAAAAAACGTACGCATCTGGGATGGGAATAGCACCAGACAGTTTTTAGATGCATCTGGATTCATTGACCGAGAAGAAGGTGACTGATTAATTATTATTTGTGGACGACGAAGATTATTGTAAGATTTTCGTTATTCAAAATGTAGGTGATCTGGGCCCGGTGTATGGTTTTCAATGGAGACATTTCGGTGCCGAGTATAAAACATGCAACAGTGATTATAAGGGTCAGGGTATCGATCAACTTAAAGACGTTATAGATAAGATCAAGAATAACCCAAACGATCGTCGTATTATTATGACCGCTTGGAATCCACTTGATATTCCGCAGATGGTATTGCCGCCGTGTCATTGCTTGGTTCAGTTTTATGTTGCTGACGGTGAACTGTCGTGCTTAATGTATCAACGGTCGGCCGATATGGGTTTGGGTGTTCCATTTAATATTGCCAGCTACGCTCTACTAACTCATATGATCGCCCATATAACCGGATTAAAGACTGGCGATTTTATTCATACTTTAGGTGATGCGCATGTCTACTTGAATCATATTGAGCCATTGACGGAACAAGTATGTCTTATGTTTTGGTTTAGTACTATAAATGTCATGGTATAATGGAATTGTTTCATATTAGGTACAACGCACACCAAAACCATTTCCAACGTTGCATTTTAAGCGCATGGTCGAGGATATTGAACAGTTCACTTTTGACGATTTTGAGATGAGAAATTACGAATCATATCCAGCCATTAAAATGGAGATGGCTGTTTAAATATTTTTTATACCATTTTCTGTTGAACAATACAAGAATTTTAACGTCAAATTAATATTTGTTTCTTATTTTGTTTAAATGGAAGGGGGGGGAATCTCTTACCTTTAGCTGATCAACAGCCTTTCCATATATTTAACACTTTGCTTCAGCAAAAAACTTTTCTCCATCAGGTTTTTCGCTATTTACCATATTGGACGCGTCTGTGCAGTGCTTATTTGGCAATGTCAACCACAACCATAAATTTCGTTTGTTCTTCAATGGAAAAGGTTGGGTTGATGGCAGCTTCCTAGCTGCGCGTTAAAATCTCTATGAAAAATATCCTTTCCTATACGGGGTTTCTCTTGGTATCTAGCCCAGGACCGCGTTAAGGGTATGTACATCTTGACGTATTTATCGACCCTAAATAGAAAGCAAAGTAAATGAGAACACTGCCGATTATTAAATAAAGCTCAATAAAAAAATAAATATAAGGATGAAACATGAGCCCTTATTTTGTTCTGTCCCCTCTAGAAATTGAAAAGAAAACTTGTCTGTACATTTTTTTATTAGAATTTTTAGCTACACTCCTAATGGCTCAGTCATGAGCGGCCCTCTGCCAGTTCCTTGTGCCTATCATGTTCCGTCCGCTGTCGCACACCGTCTGTGAACCACATTCTTGGTCTTTCTTGGCTGGTTTGTAGGTTTGCTATTAATATTTGCTTCTGCGGTTGATAATTGTCCATTCCCAATGCATGCCTGGCCCGTCTGAGTCTCTAAGTTTTAATAAATTTAACCACATAATTAATTATTGAGTTCAATTTCCATTTTTTTTCTTTAGTTCTTGTAAATACTAAGCTTCAGTACATAACCGGTGTGATAAAACTGTACTTTACTACGTCATGCTGTCAATAAGTCCCTAGCTACTCATGGGACACCAGCGAGATATCACCACAATCCAACTAGATGATTAATTGTAGAACTCCCTCAGCGCCGTTACTAATATAAGGACCGTTAAGGCCACGTCCCTATAATAATATCAGACAAACAGACTCCTAAAAAATATTTTATTATCCAACCAAAAATGCAATTATTTCGATCCAGCCTATTGTTTTAACAAATTGTCGGTGTCAATGGATTATTACACGTAACTAAAAAAAAAATCAAAATTTGTATTTTTTTTTATTATTCGGGTAGGTATTCCTGTCACCCACAATTTGGCTATCGAAGAAATTCATAGAATTTGACTAAATGTCCGAAAAATTTGATTTTGTTCATTTATTTTTGCATATCCTTGAACGCGTTCGTTTATTCGCAATTACTCGCAATTCCGATTATTTTGTCGTTCGTTTATTCGCAATTTGACATAAAATCGCAATCCTTCGCAGCGCTACCATCGTTCGTTTATTCATTGCGATTGCGAAATTCATCGCAATTTTGCGCAGAGGTCAAAACTGGAGAGACGATTGTGCTGCGATTATATATTGACATTGACATTTGTCAAATTAAAATATTGTTTTTGGCATTATATTTTTATTTTCTTATAATTTAGTTTTTAAATTGTTGATTTTCTTTTGTCTTTTCTTTTTGTTCATCTTTCTATTATTATTTTATTTGACTCTGGCAAAATATTGGGAAGGCCGTAGTACAATGTGCTCCAAATTTGTATCATTTACTCGAAAGGTAGTCCGAATGTATATGACAATAATTATAGAGAATACAAAAATGAAGATTTTTTTCATAAACCAAAAAGTTCTACAACATACCGTCATGGCCCTACAATCAATTTTATGTAATTTCTAAGGTTTTTAATCATTTACTGAAAAAGTATTTGGATTACAGAAAAAATGAATATGACAAAAATGATAGAGAATAAAAAAATTAAAATTTCATTTATAGACCAAAAAGTTCTACGACCTACCGTTATGGCCCTCCAATCAATTTTATGTAATTTCTAGGGTTTGTAATCATTTGCTCAGATGACAGAAAATCGCAATCGCAATAGACCGTTCGTAAATTACAAGTGTTAACCATTCGCAACTGACATAATTCATTGCAATTGTGGTCACGTGACGTTCGCAATCCTTCGCAATGACATCGCAATCGCAATTCGCAATTGCGAATAAACGAACGCGTTCCTTGAGACGTGTTTTCTTTATTCGTTTTTTCGTTCTCCTGTGTAAAAGTGTAGTATAGAGTTACATACTAATGCTTTGGACACCGACGAAATTATGAATTCAATAATACAAATTTAAATAAAAATGGCCACACTATTCCAATGACCTATCAGCCGCCATTTCCAGGAGTTAAAGGTAGAAAAATGTATTTCAACTGAATATCGAAAAAGGAACACAAAATTAAACAGAATTATCATTTTCTCAATTATTTTTATTATAAATTCATTTCTATTTATAATATTTTCTTTATTTTTTTTTTTTTTATATACAACAACGAAAAAAAATATCGAAACTGTTTTTCTTGCATTCACATTTCTCATCATTTTTTAATAAAAAAATTATATTTATTTTGAAAACACTTAATAATTATATAAATATCTTAAAGTTTTAGTTTTTTTTTTCTTTGTTTTTAAACCTTTTTTTTGTTTTTTTTGTTTTTTTGTTTTAATAAATTCAATTGAGTCGGACGTCAATAATGTTACGCTCGATTTTTTAATTCTTTTTTTTTTTTGCATAATTTTTAAATGTTTTTTTCTTCAATTATTTAATAAATAAAAAAAACTGAATGGAATTTAATAGTAAAAATTAGTTTTTCTTTTTTTTAAATTAATTTTACATTTATTATTATCTATATTTATGTTTTTCCGGGGGATACAAAACAACTAAAACTGAGTATTATTACAACATATATCACAATATAGTAGAAAATATTTGTTGTTTTTTTTTTATTTTTTTATTTATTTTTAAACTTCTATTTTTATTTTAGTAGGGTTTTCATTTTGTTCGAATATTTTTCTTTTTAATTTTTTTATAAATAACCAGCAGGCAGCTAAAAATATGCATACATTTTATTTTCTTTTCTCATTTGTTTTTTTGTTTTTTTTTTAATATTTTTTATTCCATTTTTTTCCCTTATCATTGCGAAAACATATTTGAAATGTCGTTTGTGGAAAAGTTACATGCACATAATCGAATAATTGCTATTTTTCCAGTTATTTTTTGTTTTTGCAGTTTATGATAATCTTTTTTTTGTTTTTGTATTTCTATGTGTAAGAAGCTTTTCTTATGTTTTGTTTATAAATGTACATAAAACATTAATAATAATATATAGTTATATATTCTTTTCATTCTAATACAGAAACAACATAAATAGGTTTTTTTTTCTTTATTTTTAGAGGAGCTTTATTATTTTATTTTTTTTTTTTTGTATGTGTATGTGTGTGTTGTAAATTTTGTAGTCAAACGATTTGCATTTAAAATAGAATTTATTTTATTTTGTTTGTTTTTTTTTTTAATAGATTTTAGATAATTTTCTTATTTTGTTTTTAAAAAAATAAATATAGAGTGTTTTTTTATTTTTATTTAGTTATTAATTTTTTTTTTATAAGTTTGTGGCTTTTAATTGGTTTTGTTTATAGTTTTTTTTATTAAAGAAAATTATATAAAAAAAAATTATATTTTCTGAGTACACGAATTTTGTTTTAATTTTTTTTAAATTAAAAAACCAAAAAAATGTATTTTATTAATGGCAATTATAAATTTTTAGGAAAGTTAATTGGGCAATAAAAATTGAAATTATCCTGTAGCGGCTGCATGTACGGTGGGTGATTGGTGACTGTCACTTGTCACTTTATGAAAAGTCATTTCAGGTAAGGTGTTTGTCACCAAGCAAATCACCAAAAAGTGACAAAATAGGTGTCACTTTCTTAATTTTGTATAGATAAATTTTTTTAAAACCCTAATCCAACCAGGCTATTTTTTATCTTGGTAGGTAATTTGTCAGTAATTTTTATTTTTATTTTTTTTTTTTTTGTGTAAAAATGTCGAACGATAAAATACATAAAGCCTTTGATCGGTAATATAAGAATTAAATGAGTAGAAGAGTTTTTAAAATAATATGTATCTCAAAGACACACCTTGGTAGGATTAGACTCAAAAATAGCTGCGACAGAAAAATGAAAACAAAAAAATCGGACTAAAAATAATTATTTTGACATTTCTACGTAATTTTTTTAAATATCGTGAAATTAACTGAGTTTACATTCTTGACATATTCAAAGAGATTACCATACATGAAAAACCACATTAAAATGATCACTTTTGAAAGTCACAGTCATCAATCATCTTACAGGAAGCCGCGCACCTGGTATCGTTATAAAAAGAATTTTTAATGTTTAATTTGAAAATATCTAAAATCACCTATCAATCGCAATAAAGTTTGGTTTTTCGGTTAATTTAGCCTAACATTTTGTTTTGAATGAAAAATGACATACTTAATTGAGAAAAAATGAATTTCTATTTCGGTAACATTTGACAGGTTTCGAATATTGTATCAAATCAAACATAGGAATTTTGTGAACAGTGTAATGGAGTCGTGAACATTTTCAAGGAAGAAATCTTCCAAACCATAATCTTTCGGAGGATCTTACACATTACATGACATAATAGACGGTAGAAATATGATTTTCTTGACTGGTTCAAGTGGTTTTGTCTTGGGTACATTTCCAGAGGGAGAATTTCTTCGAATAAGTATCAAAATATCAAAAATGTCTGTTCTAATTTTATAGGAATCGGATTTAAATGCCCTTTTAAAAAATGTTGTCACCCTTATCTCCGAAAGTTAAAAGAAAAGACAAAAATTACCTTTTCGCTGTACAATACAGATTTTAACTTGGTTCTGCAGAGTTCCTCTAAAATCTCTTGATTTTTTATGAAGTTTAAGTAGAAAATTTATACAATTTTAAATCTTACATTAATCATAGAATGTTTATGTGACATAAATGCTATAAGAAGTATAGTTACTTCTTGATAATAATTAAGGATTTAACATTCCTTTCTCAGGGGTAGCATTATCGTCCTGTTTTCATTCATATTTTCCGGTGGGGTCTTTTTTCTAAGTTTGAATGTTATCTTGAATCCAAAGTATTTAAACTTCAAAAAGATTCGATCTTTCGGGAATTATGAAAAATCCAAATCAGATACAATGTTATGTATATGATTACTATGGGTTCCTAGGTCCAATAGAAATTAGACAAATTTCTATATTTTAGTTCCGATCTCCCCAAACAATTTCAATGTGAATCTTCCATCATAGAGTCAACTCGGATTTTTTTATGGATTGATTATGTACATTGAAGTTATTCTACTTATGTATGTATGTATATGTAGGTAGTTTAACTGTGTTATTTCACTGGAGTAAGGATGACTAGGTTAGAATGCATATGACTTTTTCCTACTCAAATGCATGTGGGGTATTAAAATGCCCCATTTTATTTTAGATAAAATTGTTTATTTTTTCTCTTATTTTAAATAAAATAAAGTAATAAGTTTGTCTGGGGTACCAAAAGATCCTCTAGGGTTAAGGAAATACTATTTTTGATATAGTTTAGAATTATTTTTTGTCCCCAAATGCAGATAAATAGTTTTTTTTAATCTGTGCGAGAGATCAGTTAAAAGGTTTATTTGAAATTTAATTAATTCAGCCGGACTAGAAGTCCAAGTATTTGGTTTGATTAAAATGAATTATTTGCAGCATAAACTTCCGGGATGTACATTTTTCAAAACAAAAGGTCATTCTAAACGCAACTAAAAACATATAATACCTATACATGTATGTTCTTTTATAGAAATAGTATTCTCGCAATTATGTATTGTTGATTTTTCTAATAACTTCAATTTTTGCAATTAATATTTATGTACTAATCGACACGTCACTATATAGTATTTAATTTTTTTTTTTTTTTTAATGTTAAAAAGTTATGTCCAATCTATTTTATCTTAAAACTGATTATTATTTATGGCACCATAATTTTCGCATTTTTAAAAATAATTATTAAAAAATGTCTTATGTTCACTGGGTTATGTCACATCTATCAATTTATCAGTTAATTATATACAATATTTAGCGTTGCTACAAAGCAAAAACAGTAAAAAACCAATTATTTTTATATTTTTATTATTTAGTTTAATAATTTTTTGTTTTGTTTTTTGTTTTTTTTATTTTTTTTTTTTTTTATTTTTTTTGTTATAAACCCTTGATATCCTCGTTTTTTTAATTAACAATTTAATGTCATGTCGGTTTTTTTTGCTCGTGTAATTTATATTACTTTATGTTTTCAATTTCTTTAAATAAAACAGTTGTTGTTGTTTTCCTTTTTTGTATTTACAGCTTAATGTACACCCTATGCGTAGTTTTCTTTAAATATTTCTAAATATATTATTAACATTTACATTAATACACTTTTTTTTTTTTATTATATTAAATATTTATATTTACAATTTATTTTAAAAATAATTTTTTAAATTATTTATATTTTGTTTTAGATAGAGACTGCGTTGTTTTAAAAATAAAAAATAAAAAAAAAAAAAAATCTAAAAAAAACGCGTAAATTGGCCGCAATCCGTTTTTTTAAATATATTTTTTTCTTTTTTCTTTATTTATATGTATTCAATTTTTTAGTTTTTATTTGGCAACTTGTGTAATAAATTTATTCCATTTATGATGAAAACAAAAATATTTTTTTTTCTTTTTTAATGTTAAAAATAAAAATATTTTTACTGCACTAAATCGTACGGCATTCTATCTACTGATGATATAACACTGTTACTCTGTTACTTGACATTGTTACTATTTAATGTGACTATGTATTAGTGTAGTATTTTTAAAATTAAAATTGGATTTATAATAATTCTATTATTGGAATTATTTTGTTTGTTTTTCATTTTTTATAAATTTATTTATAAGTTAATTGGTTCTGGATTAATTTAACAATTATTTTTTTTTTATAATACGCCAGTCTCAAAAGCTCGAATCACCATTTTTGTTTTATTTTAAAAATAGTACGGAAAAATATAAAAACATAACAGGCTAACATTTATTTGATGAACATTTCCTAGACATAGCTAATCGCTGCTGTTGTTTCAGTGATCTTCGTCGTCGACGTCTGATTTGATTGGTTTTTTTCTTTACAAATCGTATATTGTATGGATCTTCGGCCAATTCCGGATACATGGAAACGTCATGAATGTACTCTCCTTCATATAAATTAACATAACCCTGTTTGAGTATTTCATCGATTTCCGGCTGTGTCCAATCGGCGGTTGTTGTCAGTCCCGAACGTAGTGCTTCTTTTTCACGATGCCAAGCCTTTCGGACCGCTTGCAATTTGGCATGGTGCATCAGTCTTTGTTTCTCCTTTTCAACGGTTGTTCCATAGCGTAAATTGATGACGGCATGAACACCGTGTATTTTAACATCCAGATAATTGTTGCCGCTACCATTTTCACGGGCTATTTCATGGAACGTTGTATTCACTTGTCCCTGAAGACGTTTCAGTTGTTGGCGATCTTCACTGGCACGCCATGAATCTTCCTTGACAAAGAAAAAGGCGTCCTGTTGCGAATTATGTACAATAAATGTAAATGGAAGAAGATTGGATCGATTAAAGACAGATGTATAAACATCCTTGTAGATAGCATTTGCTGCCGGAACACTTGATACAATTGCTTGTCCAGACGAAGTTCTTGACACAACGATTCCCTTACCAAACGGTGGATCGGATGCGGAACCAATTTTTGGTAAACCAGTTTCAAGAACATCTGATTTCAGAGAAGATTTTGGTGGTGCTGATAATTCCTCAAAATTAGTTAGTCGTCTTTTTGAAAGGTGTGCCAAAAATCCGGATTCAACGGATGTTGAAGGTATATCGTTTTTGGATCGTTTCATGTCGGACGCAACAATGGTCGAAATTGTTTGTCCCCATAGTGATTGATGATTCCAAAAATTCGGTACCAACTGCGGTAGCATATTTTTAACATTGAAACCCATTAGTTTCATCCAGGATTCATATGTGGGTGGATAGTTTCGGTCATGGCCAATATTAACTGGATCATTTCCATTGAAACGATACAAGTGTAATTTGGTTGGTGTTGTTATGCGATCGGCAACATTTTCCCAATTCGGAGACATCCATTGACCAATAAGTGGATCGTAAACTTTACCTTTGGGCATGTGAACAAGTGTTGTTACCTAAAATTTAATAAAGATAATGTAGAACAACAGAATTGGATGAGATTTGTGGATAGGAATAGGGTAAATTATTAACTTTTCAGAATACTTACTTGATCCAGTAAACCACCACAAAAATCTATCGGTAGATACAAATATGGATTTGAATCGTACACTATGTGCCCATATGGTGACCTCATTATCTCCCTTATACCTTCACCATACTGATTGAATACCATAATCGGTGTGCCACATTGATCTGTCGCTATATAATACTTGTGACGATAAACTTGAGCATAAATTAAATGTCCTCTATCATCATAAACTAAAGACATCAATTTTCCATCACGTGGTGAATAGATTTGGCTAACCTCATGGGAACGTTCCTGATTGTTGTAGAAGAATTGTGTCACGTTTCCAAAATTATCTTTACGTGTTGTCAGTCGATTCAAATGGTCATAGTAGTAGCGTACATCAAAGCGGCCACGTTTTGTTGCTCGTACCAGCAGTCCCTGAGTATTGTAATGGAATCGTTCTTCTCGGGCATTTTGTGCAACCAATCCCCTTGAATCGTATTTATATTGTCCCTCGCCGAATTTTATAATTCTGTCAAGGGTATTGTATTCCATTGGTATAGTATTTCCACGATACGTAAGCGAAAGCATATTTCCATTGTCATCGTATCGAAAACCCCATGGTTCCTGAGCTTCGACTCCGATAAGCTGACCATCACAGTCCCATGTGTAATTTTTCACATTTGTGTACGTATTCACGCCAACATTTCTTGTGTACGTTCGTGTTTGTGATATTCGTCCATGAACATCGTGAGCAAATTCCATGCGAAAAACTTCCATTCTATGAATCGTTACCGACATATGAGTTTCCAGGAATCGACCATCAACGGTTCGGGTAAAACTGGCCGTTCCATCATAGACTTGTGTTTGATTTGATTTCGGATGCTTTATTTTGAATGGTCCAATTTGATTGGGTTTACCAGTTCTGGAACTGTACGAAAATGATTGTCCCAATAAATTCTGGCCGCCAATACGTCCTTGTATTGAAATAACTCTGAAATTTGTGTCATATTCGTATGTAAATTTGGCATTGCTTAGGCCAGTTTTGGCAGTAAAATCAACACGTTCCTCAGACAATAATCCACCGGTATACTCAAAGTCCCATCTATACTCTAGTTCCCGTTCAGAATGAGCTACCGTACTTGGCATCCCTGTTTCCAGATTGTATGAGAATTCACTGCGACCATCACCATGTACAATTTCCGATAATTGACCAGCCATATTATAACGATAGATAATGTGTGCACCGTCACCCGGAAATATTGTCTGCAATAGAGCTCCTGAATATGAATAATGTTGCAAATAGGGTTTTGTACTGCCAGGCGGTGTATATGTGGCTCTTATAAAGCCAATCGATGATTGCATGCTAAACGAATGTTTCGTGCCGCTTGGCAGTGTAACGTGTCTCAAACCACCATTTTCATCATAATTAATAGCAAATTTCCTTTGACTTGCTAAACCAATTTCTGATATTAAATTCCAATCATTGTACACATACGATATAATGCCATCCTGGGTACTTGTAATTTCCGATAGTAAGCCATGTCGGTCATAGGTATATTTTAATTCGGCCGGTCCCCATGTCCATCCATCCACCCGATTGAATCGATCATAAGAAATGTTCAGCGGATAAGCACCATTGGCCGGATAGTATGATTGTGGCAATCCGGATGGATCAAATGTAATTGTCAAAATTGTTTGTCGATTTTTATCGTAGAATATTTCTTTGCTAGTGAATTGATCGAATTCAATGCCCAGTATTCTCGACTGATTGACCCATATCTCACGATTTAATGTTTGCTGAGGGTTGCGTACATCACCGACCAAACTGTACATTGAATACATTGTATTTGTTAAACCTTCACCCATTGTTATACTTTGATGTGACCACATCGGTAGCATTTCCGCTTCAACTGGTAACGCAGCCTCCAGTAGGGGATGGCGTGCAACAGCCGATGATTCAACAGTAATTCCATTCGATGCAATTACCTGCATTGTATTATTTGGATTAATTCGGGATCGTGTTATTTCGCCCCCTTTACTCATTAATAACGATTCAATGCCACCCATTACCAACATTTCGCAACTGTCCGCCTTATTTTGCGAGAACATTGATTGTACCGATGCATGTACGCGAACCGTTAATCCAATGTCTTTGCCAAGTTGCGAATTAATCGAAACAATTTCGCCACTCGGGAATATTAAACCAATGACTCGACCAAAATCATCATATTGATAAATGTATGTTTCTCCACCGCCCGATCGGCTATTTAATAGGCCCGTTGTACTGTCATAGTCTAATTCAATTTCCGATTTTCCTTTTTCCGTTAATTTTGCTAACAAACCAATGCCAGATATTTTCAACTCCGATTTGTGGTCTTGTGTATTCTCAATTGAACTAACTATATTACTATAGTCCCGTAGGAATTGGATTTTATTACCCGAACTGTCTGTCACAGTTGAAAGTTTTCCAAAGCTTGTATTTTTCGAGTATAGAAACGAGTAGCGTGTTTTTGCTGATGCTAAATCTTTTGTTGCTACATGTTGCCCATATCTATTAAATACGTATACTTCACTGGTGGGTGGATGGGGTATGTGGAATTCACCATTTTCATCATGACTTGGCAGATAGTGTTGCAATGCAAGTATATGAAGTGAACCTGCAATAATTTCAGAATTAAATAGAATGTGAGAATGAGAAGGGTGTTACAGTATTGGAATGTTAAATGAAAATTGTATAGAAATGTAAAAATAGGTGACGATTTAGTGTTCAGTAATATTTTCAGTTTTCATAGAATAAAGATTTTATAAAATAAACAAAAAACTCAAAATAAATCTTTGTAAATAAATTTTTGAAATTGGACCAATGTTTTACAATTTCGAGTGCACGATGCAGGTTATCTCAAAAAAATGTAAAAAAGAATTTTTAAAATTTACATTATTCACATATTTGAATTCTTGTATTTTTTTGAAATCAAAAATTCCCAACACAAAAAACTGTTTTTTAGTTATTTTTATTTAGGTTATTTTTGCAAAAATGTATCAATAATTGCAGAATTTGAATTTTCATCTTTTCAGATGACAACTTATGTCAAAAAAAAAAACTTACGTCATTTTGATGGAAGAAAATGGAAAATATAAATTGTGCATTACACCTTTTTTCGGCGTTTTTTTCAAAAAGTCACACAATTTTGAACTTTCTTAATACTAAATACTTGAAACTTTGTATTTTTATATTATTTTAAATTTCCAGAATTTTTTGTCAAATAAAATTTTTGGAAAAAGTTAACCCTTTAAGGTCCATAAATTTTGAACATGAAAGGGTTAATCAAAAAAAAAATTAAAATTTAACTAAATTTGTTCAGGGATATATTCTTTATTTACTTTAACATATTTTTAAAATTTAAACCTTTAAAGATACCGTTTGGACCTTAATGGGTTAACTTTTTCTAAAAATTAAAATTTACGAAAGCATTTACAATTAAATTCTGAGAATGGTGAGTAGATTTTAGAAATTTTTTGGTTAACCAAAACTATATTTGGCAAAAAATGCTGGAAATTTAAAATAATATAAAAATACAAAGTTTCAAAACTACATTTTTAGTATTAAAAAGGTTGAAAATTGTGTTACTTTTTAAAAAACCGCCGAAAAAACGCTCAAATTTTCTGTTTTTTTTTTTATTTTAAATACATTAACCTAAATTTTTTTGAAAGAAACGGTCCAAACACTATCATTTTTATAGGAATTATATGTGAAGTTCATTCGACTCACTTTTGCGTTTGTGTTACAAAAAAAATTTTAAGGTTTAGCGTTAAAAATTTCGAAAAACCATTACAATTTTAAAAAATATTTCATACATGCAAGGCAACATTTTTGTTTGTCTTTTGATTTTCCTTTTCCCACGAAGACTTTGTTGAATGGATGGGAACAATTTTTAGAAGAATCTCGTAGATGAAAAAATTAAGAAACAAATTGTTGCTATTTTGTCGATGATATTGAAGTTAAGTTAATGAAGAATAAATTAACGCATTTGTGTACTTAATTGCGTTGATATTGTTGTGAATATATTGGGGATTTGTGAATTTGCAATTTTTGTTTACAATGAAGTTAAGTAATAATATA
The DNA here is from genome assembly GCA_026745375.1 of Platyura marginata. Lineage (NCBI taxonomy): Eukaryota > Metazoa > Arthropoda > Insecta > Diptera > Keroplatidae > Platyura > Platyura marginata. The sequence continues at coordinate 34,720 of JANSTT010000099.1, forward strand.
CCGACTCTCTCTCTTTTTCTCTTTCTATACGAAATCAAAACTATAACTAAACATTACAACTAAATTGCTCTAAAATACAAATGTCTGTGGTGCTGTTGGGCGAACCTACGGCAATATCGGATCAATACCTTGTTGCTAATTTGCATATATTTCTGTGTGAATATAAGCGGCTTAAGTTTGCCAGAGGAATGATTAAGATGGTGGCATACAATGTACATATGTACCAATATTAGAGGTTCTTTTATAAAAATATTATGTACCTAATAAATACCGATTTATGGTGTTACAATTTATGTACATATATTATAGGTACATAGATGAACAGATTATGTTAATTAAGTTATAAGAAATTATATCTAAAATTCATTAGACAGTCATTTTGATTAAAACTTGTATACAAATTCGTAAATTGTATTGCTTGCCTTGCTCTTAATTTGATAGCGAATTAAAAGTTCGAATAAAATTTTATTTAAAATTGGGGTGACCAAAAGAAACCTTTTCTTTTTACTTATTTACTTAACCCTTTGCAATTCGAGTGTTTTGAACACAGAATCTGCTAGTCATTGAACGCAAACTACACTTTATAACTGGTTTAGGTTTTTTCTTAGAATAATCAGTGGGGAATTGCAAAGCGTTAAATTAATGACTTAGAAAAATTAATTTTCTCACAACTGTCAGAATTTCTTATTGTCTGATCTGGTGAGGTAAATTTAGAATAATAATCGCATCGTTTATCTTTGATGTTGTTTAATTAATCTATGTATGTATGTATGTAGGTACATAGTGAACATATCTAATCCCACCTTCCACTATATCATGAAACTAAAACAATTAAAATAAATGAACATGCTCACCTTGATCTGCAACATTAATGACACCATCCTGTGCAACAGCAATCGCCGAAATTGCTTGAAATTTTGCATTTGATGATAAAAGAGTTTCCGCATTGCTCGTAGTTGCATCGTCATTGTATGCACCACCGTTTACATTAATATTAACACCACCGCCACCCGTACCACCACCATTAACACCGCCAATTCTACTACTATCGCTTCCACCGATTGTTCCACTAATGCCAGCTATAGCCGTTGCACAAGGACAACCCGTCATCGTTGTTGTCGGTGCCATCATCATCATGGGGGTGGTTATTCCGGGGTTTCCGTTGCTTCCGCTATAACGGGCTGGATTCACTGTGGTTGATGCCAGTATTGTGGTTGTACTATTTATGCTGTTGCTGTTACAATCGCATGCCTGAGACCTATAATTATGTGTGTCATTAGGAAAATATCTGACAAACTCTTTATATAATAGTTTTGGATATAGTATTTTATACTATAGCTGTAGCCCATAAAATGCCTGGTGGTATATATATATATATATATATATCTATATGTAGTAGTAGTACGACTATCATGCACTTTAGTTACTGAATGTATGTATGTACCATCCTACCATCGCATTTTGCAAAACGAAAATATAAACATTCGTGTACATGTGTCTGTATGTACATATATATGTGCGGTAATATTATAAAACATTGAACTCGACTGTTCTTAATCAGGGAATAGCCAGAAAAAGTGGGTATGGAATATGTACAATGTACCAGATATGGGGTGGGGTTAGAGAAAATAAAGATATCACTTTGGTACGGATTATAATGTGTATTGGTTGGGTGGGTAGTTTACTCGTTTGGACGAGGAGTTTAAGGTTGATATACTACACTAAATTATGAAAATTAAGTTTATTTAGGAGAGGGCATACATTTATTACAATTATCGCGGTTGGCTCGGAACTAGGCAGTTGTATTGAAGATTAATGATTATGAATATCCGTTTTAAATACCTACTACCTATGTAACTACTAAAAATAATAAATTTATGCACTAACAAAACAACAATAATTTTTAGAGGTTGAACCTTTACGGCACAGAATTGTGCCAAATATTGGATACAATATTTATATATAATTATAGTTATCCAGAATTCTAGTTTATATTAGGTGCGTTTTCGTGGGATTCGTAGACTGAGTTTGGCGTTAGTTGTTGTTGTTTTACGTGTTAACGTAAC
>JANSTT010000110.1:0-36759 GCA_026745375.1 Platyura marginata
CACAAAAAAGAGATCATCAGATCAATTGAGATAAATGTAACTGGAGTATTATACAATAGGTCTAAATAAAGGCCGCAATGTAGGTGATTCATAAAAAATCACACTCCTATAAAAAAAAAATCAATCAAAGTGGGATAAAGAAAAGAGGGGACGAACAATAAAAAATTACATAGGTTTCCTATATACTTACGGTTATTTCTGAGAACTACTTGATTGGCTTTTGTTTACAACAGTACAGTTTCGTCTTACTTCTTAGAATCATACTAGGTACTAGAATGTTATTCAAATTTCTAAGCTTCTCTTCTAACAATCAGTTTTATTTTGATAAAACCGGTTTCAAGGTGGCAAGTGCCAAACTATCTACAGACCCATGATTGTTCTGTAACCTACAAATATAATTCCAAAATGATGCCCTAAATATTGTTGTATTGTTATATGTAGGCACATTGTACATGTATATTAACCACCAACAGACTATTAATACAAAATTATGCTTGTTTGTATGATTTATACATCTCTTACAATGTATAGCACAATGGAACATAAGCAATAAGCACACGATCCTTACGGAGATAAATTTCCATTTCGATTTGTAACAAATATCCCAACAATGACTGTTATATGAGGTATTAACAAAAATAGATTGCAATTAATGTTCATAAATATGAAACTTCATTTACGAGTTCACCTACCAAATGACACTTTATCTTCTGGCTGCCATATTACATATCCGTACATAGTAAACATTTATACGTATACGTTTTATACGTATTTATGTACATTATATATATATATATATTTATGTGGATATGTATGATATAGATCCAATAATATATTATATTGGTGCTTCAGCAACATTGTTTAATTTATATCGAGGTAAAATGAAATTGTTTGATATCACATAGTCAGAATGTCGGATAAATGGATATGTGCTTCGTATACGTATAAATCTATATATCTTTACGTATGTATATAGATACAGACAACGTACATATATAGCAACCATGAAGAGTAGAAATGTAGTTCACTGTGACAGTGCAGTGACAATCCTTTATAGTGCAATACGGTGATTTGTTACATTGTACGTAATATATACATATATACATACGTACAAAACATACATATAGATATAGAATCTTTGAAATAGAAATAAAATATTTGTCATTACAGCAACTTCCACTTTTACCTATAGTATTGTACAATATCGTATAATGGATCCTTTTTCTTGGTTGTGACATGCTTTGAACTAGAAGATCCTTGTTATATACATATATACAGTACATACATATATATATATATATGCTTTTTCCAGACGTTTTTTTGAACTTTTTGTTGAGCATAGTTTAAAAACAAAATGTAATTGAATTTGTTGAAGGAAGATGTGTGGGATTAATGATTTCTTAAGATTTTTGGTAGATATAATTGGAGATAGAATTGTGAACTTTAATTTATTGCCATTTTCCATTTTATATTTTGATGATTCATTTTAGAAAATAGTACGAAATGTGTCTGAAAAATATTGTAGAAAAATTTAGAAATAATTAAAACACAGGTGACAGAAGTGTAATTTAAGTTGCGAACATACGATTCATATATTTGCTGCATGTACAAGTACATAGATTATTAAAGTTTGTATTTTATAGCCACACAGGATTGTAGATAATGGCACAGTCGAAATAATTAAAAAACCATTTAAGAAGAGTTCCCAGTCAGATATAGGCGAAGCTGTTCGATTGTGGGACACCTTGAACAGAATGGTACAGTAGACTTTTCTTTTTATTTGATTATATTTGGACTATTGAAACTACCTCACAACGATAAAGTTTAATAATAATTAGTTTAGTCCATATGTGTCTGTTGTAACTCATTAATGAAATATTTTACGCTCTTTAAGGTATTTTAAGTTTTTTAATGACGTAGATAAATTTTTAAAAAAAAAATATTTATTCTTACAAAGTCATATTTTAATTTCCCAAAAAAAAGTGATTCGTTGTTGACATGCTTTCGATGAAATCTACATAAAGGCACATTAAATTCACGGAAATACTCATCACCTTTTACCTATGTACGTTATTTTATTTTTTTTTATTGTAACATTTAATAGGCTTTGCGCTTTATGAGGGATTTTCTTATTTTTCTCATTATTATTCATATAAATTAGTTTTTATAAGCTGATTGTGTTCAACAGACGAAATATATTCTTTGTATAATTTTTCCATTTATAATGTTAAGTGTGCAGAGCCGTATCAAAATTTTCATTTTTTTTTATAATGAAAAGTATCTTTATATATATTTCAACGCAATCAAAATAAAGTTCCCCTAAATTAAGAATGTTCATATAATATTCCTCAAAGATCGCTACCTACATAATATTTTAAATTGTTTTCCTATAAAGTACAAATAAAAAGACCCAATAAACCAAAATTAAATTTGAATTTTCTTAGGCATTCAGCTTTATGTTGATTTGTTGTATGATTTATTTGTTTTTGATAAGTTTGATTTAAATTTCTTTAAAGTACAATATTGAAATATCTATAGTTTTTATATTCACTTAGTTAAATAACTGCATAATGCTCTACACTTTAAACTCTACAGAATACCAAGTACCAAACTATTTCATACATTCATAATAATCAGTATTTTATCGGCAGCTTTTAGGAAAAGCTTTCAAAAATATACATAAAATTGTAACTAACAATTTTCCATAAAACCAATTATACCAAAACTTTTTTAATTTATTTTCAAAATATGATTAACTATCTTAATTAATTTTATGGAATGTTAACTATGTGTGGTCCACTTTTAACTAATCGACACGGAACAGGATGGCATGGGATATTTGGTGTGTTAAACTAATTTATGTTTAAATTCTTACGATTATTTGTCGATCATTGTAGGTCGAAAGTATATTATGGTAGACAAATATTATTGAAACGTCCCATTCTAAATATAAGGAATAGTAGGTGGTTTTTTGAAAGAATTATTTCTTTTTAAATATACAAAAAACACATATTTTATTTAGTTAGTGTATTGAAATCAAAGCTTTCACAATACTTATACAGAAAAAATTACTTAAAAGCTAAAACATCTCGTATTCAATCTTAAATTTTTATCAAAACTACAATAATATTTTACAGCCTATACTACCCATTATTAAGTATCAATCTATTTCCATTAAAATTAATTTAATTTATTCCATCCCATCATCGAAAACCGAAAACTAATAGATTGTCCCATAATATTATATCAAAATGTGACATCTATTTATGCCAACTAATTAAAGATTTGCCTAAAATATCGGCAAGATGTTACACAATATACCTAAAAATGATCCCAAATAACTCTACAATGTTTCTATCTATATCCACAGCAACTCTCATTTATATTAATTAGTCAATGATAGATGGTACAACTAATTCCACATATAGATAACAGCAACAACGTAGAAGAGAGAAGGACTAGAGGCAAGCAACAGCAGCAGCACCCTCAACCTCAACCAAATCCATAAACAAGTCTCAACGCATAATTTATGTCTACAGCATGAAAATGTATTTATGTTATATATGTATGATTATAACTATGTACGATGTACATATATGGCTATGTAACCCAGAGATCCCCTACAAACCAGAAGAAAAGAAAAAAACTTGTTAAAAATAGATAAAAAAAAAATCTTGTTTTAGATTTTTTTTCTGTTCCCCTTCATATCCATAAAGTTTCCAAAGCAAAAATATGGTTTTATGGGGATTAGTTATTGGACGAGCATCTGGTTTATATACCTTTGCGTTTTGTCTGCCCGGCCGCATTGTTGTGGAGTCATATTGTTATAGCGTGCGGATCGTTTTCTTTATATGCCGCACATCCTAACCAAAAAAAAAAGAAAAAGAAAAAAAAAAGAAAGAAAAAACCTCTGATGCCATAATTCCTATTGTGTCCTATATATGGTCGTTTTGAAGATTTTTTTTTTTGAACATATATGGGACTTTATTTAGGGAAATTTTTCTTATAAGATTTACAGGGACGTAAATCCTTTTTATCCATATCCTATGATGTTCTTTTTTTTATAGTGATGGTCCATGGTATGAAAGATACACAAAATTTAACAGTTGGTTTTTATTACTTTAAAGATGTAGTAACATGGTTTGAGACAACTCATCCATAGAGTTATTGGGTTTTCCTTGACCTTTGAACACAATATTTTGAATGAATCTTTTTTTTTCGTCTTCTATATATATTTTGTACAGTGTATACCTACACCTAAATATGGAAGAAGATAGTGGAATATTTTTCCAGGATTATATTTATTTGCCTTCCAGCATAAATGTTGTTTACAAGGATTATAGAATTGGTGATGGCTGGCGGTAGTATGTTGTGTGATACTTTTACGAAATTTTATCGTTCGGATCATTAAAATCTTATGGGATGTTTTATGGAACGTAAAGAATTTCCCTATAAAATGGAAAAGCATATCGGTTGTATTACACATGATTTCCTTGTCTTGTGGTTTCATTGGATTTTTTTTCTTTTTTTTTTTTTTTTGTCGGGGTTTATTAGAACATTTAGTTAAGAGAAAATGTCCTCGAATTGGAACCATGTAATAGGAAATAACATCATGTTTGATTGTGATTGAAAGGGAAGTTATTTATTAGTTTATTAGGAAAGGCTAAAGGAAATTTTACTATAAGAATTATTTTTATTACAAATGTTACTTAAGCGTGGCATATTGTTCAGGAATATATAGGTACTTATAAAATTGACCTATATTATATGATTAGTTATTTTTATAGGGTTCATTTATGAGCTAAGTAAAAGGAGGAAAAAATCTTTATAAAAATTATTTTGTGGAATTATTGCGTACCTACATATATACCCTGCCAACCAAAAAAAAATGTCATAACAATAAAATGTAATAATTTCGTTATTGTCACATTATATTTACATTTTTTTCACCATAATAATAATATCGATGAATATGTGACAAAATTATCACCTTTATGTCACACAAAAAAATGTGGTTTTTTGTCACCAATTAAATTCATCCACAGTTAAAATACTGGTTGAATAGAAGACCAACATCACAAAAAAAAATTGCTGGGCCCATATGAATAAGGATTTTGTCTTTACTAAAAGAATGAGACGACTTCAAACCAGTGTTGCCAATTCTTAGTACCTAGATTTAAATGAAAAAAATCCTAGGTTCGGACTCCCTGGCGCTAAATGTAATTTTTTTTTAAAAAAAAAAGGGTAGATACTAATCATTCAATAGTCACTTATCATTCTAAAATATTTCTCATGTAATATTTATTGCCGCAGTATTAATCTTATTATATAGTAATTTGTGACAACATTTTCTTATAAGTAGTCCCTAATTAAAGAAAGAAAAATTACAAATTCTTCATATATGTATTTAACGTACCACCTTTTTTTTCCAAAGTGCCTACGTATGTAGCACTTAAATTTATGTTGAATCCAAAATCAATAGCCGCTTGTTGCTCCACCACATGCCCGCACCTCCCCCCGCCCTGCTGAATTTTATATTATTAATTAATTAATTTAAATTTTGTTTGTGGCATTTTTATGCATTTATTAAACATAACCCTAAAAGGCTGCAATACAGAATTTCATCTCATACGCATCCTCAAATCGATAAGATTTCCTTATTTTTACTTTTGATCTTACCAATTATACAACTCATTCCAAGATAATACCAAAGAGAATACATAGGTACATATATGTATTCTCTTTGTCGATTATGCTTGAACTTTTGATTACAACAAATTTAGCGTTAATTTAATTATGAAAAGGCCTAATATTGAGTTTCGTAATTAGTTAAGACAATAATAATAATAATAATAATAATAAATTTTATGAAAATTTGAACAGCTTAACAAATTATTATTTTAACACAAATTTGCTAACACCCGAATTGTTTTTGATTTTGAAAAATTTTATATTCAATTAATTCTCCGGAGTTTAAGAAAAAGAAAGTAAAAAAACCCCCCCGTAAACATTATACATTTTCTGTTTATAGATATCATTAATTTATAATGCCATTAACAAAAGCTTGATCTCCATGGAATTATTTTAATTTATAAATTTTGAAACTCGAAAAAAAAGAATATACTCTTTCCATTTGTTTACATTTCATTGAGAAATTATGATAGTACAAGCGGAAAAATCCCAAAATAAAATTTAAAAAAAAAAAAAAAATGTCTAAGTAATAAATTAATCTAAAATTAAATGCAAACCACAGATATTTATATAATCGTACAACCAAATGTATACTACGTTTTCGATTTAATTTACTAGAAATAGACAAAGTCAATATAAAGAAGGTTTAGATTTAGAGTTTAGAAGAGACTTTAGAACATTTATTTAATATATATAAATTTTGAAGTTCGTCTTACGTTCGTATAACATTAGATGATACTAAGAGCTCAATTTATAATCCCCCCGTGTGCTTGCTTAATTATAATGTCTGTTTGTTGTATTTTTTAATGTGTCTGTATATGTCGTGTTATTTATTTTATAACATTGACATTTCACATTTACATTTAGGTACACGTACGCTTCAGCCCAAACATTTTACCGACATATATGTATACCTTACATGCATCATAATTATAATTTATTAAAGGTGGGATTACTTAAAAAAGAAAAAATTAAATTAAAGTTATTTTTAGTATTGTATGTTATATTATTACAAAAACTCTGCAACTGTTCCATTTTATAATTAGAAACCTATCAAATGTTATTGACAATTTACATTATTCGAAATACAAATTGCATATAAATCTATCGTTACCTACATCGAAAACATTTGGCACATCATGTCAGCATCGAACCTGAGATATTACGTTCCAAACTATGGTTTTTTTAAAAAAAAAAAGAACTTTAAGTACGTATTTGGAAAAAGAAGTACTAGATTAATAGAAAGAAAATCATGTTCACTTCAGCGACTGTTTACTAGTGTAGTTTGCAGCTAAACTACAATTTGAAATTGCATCAAAAGCATACATACACAACCACCTTTTTATTAATCTAGTACTTTTTGTTCATTTGGAATAATAATGATTTGGTGAAATATTTTTTTTTAAATATTAAAATATTGAAATTTTTATTTATTTTTTAATATTATTTTTATAAAAAAACTTTTAGGTCATTTAAGTCAGGTCAATCGGTTAAAATCGTTAAAATAATACAAATGACATACAAAATCCTTAAAACACAAAGAAAAAAAAATAATTATTTTGGATGTCCAAGTTTTTTTCGATTTTTGTTTTTTTTTTTTGGAAAAAATATCTCTGTGTGCGCATCATACTTAAGTCTCAAAATTAAAAGTACATCTCTACTGTATTCTACTACTAGATGGCCAAATGTCAGATTTTAATGATTTAGTATCACACAACACATCAAAAACTCTACAATGATATAAGTTGATTTAGTACCGTGTAGATACCCTGTTTCATAAATTGGATTACATTTGGGAGTTAAGACATAACTTCAATCATTACCCTTTTCTTGTATTTTTGAATAATTAATACTACATTATCTAAGGTCGGGAATCCTTGTTCTCTCTAATATGTTGCCCTGTTACGGTACGTACACATATAAATTTTATATATATACCTGTGAACATCTATCTTATTTATATACTACCAATCCAAAAGGTAAGAGGTTAGACTTTATTTATCGAATATAATCCAAATTTATAAATATTAAACGCTTACCCACAGATTTACGGCTCAAGCCACTTCCCTAATATAGCGAATAAAATGTACAATTTATCATGCCGGAGCATGCGATGCTACAAAATTCGAAATACATTAGAAAATAGGTGGAACAAAATCAAAAACTTTTCCACCTCAACGTTTTCAACCTATATATCCTTTCGCGTTTATATTCCCATTAACTGAAATTGGAGATAAATCATCTAGCCATACTCGTATACCTAAATATACGGCATAAAGATACACACATCCTTTAGAACATCTGCAATACCACCCACTCGATACCTCATCCCTAAAATGTAAATCATAGTTTCATTCTGGTACTTTGATACTTTAAACGGTAACATATATTAAAATGTAGGGAGGGAGAGAGGGGGTCGGAGGGGTGATGTAGTATGTTGCTGATGCCTGATGCTCATGGTACATATGTGTGTGCCAAACTACGTGTACCTTGAGCTCTTACTATAAAACCCATTTATTATAATTTTCTTGCGATGAGGATTAATTATCATTTCCCTAAATGGCATTCAAGCGTATGAAAAGCAAGGAGTCAATTTGCCACATCCCTAATGTTATATCACACACAAAAGGTATGAATAATGGCGACAATGTGAATCGTGTCGGTGTAAAACGTATTTTAATAAGATCAAAATTTGGTTACACATAAGCGTAAAAAGAAGAAGACGAAGAATAAGAGAAGAAGATGGGTGGAAGGAAAAAAAATATGGTGAAATTGAATTTTAGCACAAGAAGGCTGAGGATGTGAGAAAATTGTCTATGGTAAAGCCTTTGTTATCATTTTCGTTCTTTAAATCGACTTTATACGCCAGTGCGTCAAGGGAAAATGTAATTTTTGATTTAGGGCAGAAGCCATAAGATATTTCCTTAGCTAAGATGTGTGTGCCATTTGAACGTTTCAGTTTTTATTGCTTCTTCTCGTCTTTTTTCGGTCCAAAAGAAAGCTTTGATTCTACGATAGAATTAGATTTTCCACTCCAGGGAATCACAATACGTATGTTATACGTATAAAGATGAAATCTAAGAAGCAATGTTTTCGTTTCCTTAAGTAACATAATGTCTTATAACCAGCAATATGTATCTATATACATACGTTCTTTGAGTTTTTCAAATTTTCTATTTATTTAAATAAAAATAAATTTTAATAAATTAAATTTCTGACAATTTGACAATTTGATTTTGTTTTTAGACATTTTTCTATTATTGTCATCTAATTTAGAAGTAATAATGATCAGTAAATTAGCTCTTTGTCTTAAAGACAAAATCAAATTGTCAATTTATCAATGCAAAAATGGATTTTAGTAATGGAGACCGGAGAGATTGAAATGATTATTTGTGTTTTACTCACTATTATTTATGTACAAATGTCTATCAAATCATTTCAAGTAAGTGGAAATGGGTATTTTTCCTCTTGACCTCTCTGAATTAATGATATTTTTGTAATTTTGTTTTTTTTCAAAATATCATATGTGTAATGTGTATGTCTTCTCTGTGTGGTTAATTTGATTTAAAACATTTTTGTGTTAAAATGTTTTAAATCCGTGATTTTCTAAAAAAATAAAATTACAAAAATATCACTAAAAAATTAAATTCACATTACAGATATAACAGGATCTCATCATTAACCCTCTAACTTCCTTAATTTTAACAATTAGAAGTCACTTTTTTCGATCAATTTTCACTTTCAAATGTTGTATAGCTGGAAAAATAAAACGTTCTGTAGCGCCGATCACACAAAAAACACAGAGCTCTCTTTCGACTAAAGACTGGACTGAGCGATTGCCGAAAAAATGTAGAGGCGATTTGGGAGAGTTAGAGAGGGTTAAAATAATTAAAAAGAGATAGAAATCAACTTCAGAGGTTTTTCTTTTATTTACCATAACAACTCCCAACTAATTATAATAAATATTTACCAAGTTTTTAAAATCTCTTAACAACTACGTACCTACAATACACCAAATCTTATTTTAACTAGAGAATGTCACCACCTACTCTATGTATGCATGTACGACAATTAAAAATGCAATATCTTGAGTTAACATATTTCAATGTTAATCTTAAACCTAATATGTTAAATCGACCCTCTTGTACCATAAATGTACATTTAAATATCAATTTCTCACTCAATTTTAACACTGCGCCCGGGGGGAAAACGCTGTCGTTGTCATTTACTTATCGCCAGGTCGTAATAAATCTCCAAATGACTATAGAGAAAAAAAATTTATTGACAAATTGACTTGGGCGTCAGAAATGTACACTTCTCCATAGTTGACTATAATATTTTCTCACATGCACTTTATAGCTTACATTGCCTTTGCAATGGATTTTCCTGGTTAAGTTAAAATTAACGCTATGGAAAAATATTCGTTGTCAGTGATTTCAAACATTTTGTTTCCGTGACTTATCAACATAATTGGAAATAAAATCATTTAGTGAAAATTAATTTTGTACACTATTTACAATACCAGCCACCCTAGACATATTTTAATCTATCAAAAAAATATTCAAGCTTCTAGATTCTAGCTCAACGCATTCTTGAGTTATCGTGTTAACGAACGAGCAAGCGAGCGATCCGTGAGACCCAAAATTTGTATTGCATTTTTTTGTTGCAAAATCTTTAATTCGTGTAGAAAATATGAAAAAAAAAACGCGAAATAAAATTTCTACATAAAACCGAAGCTTTCCGTTTATATTTCATTTAAAAATTTAAAAAAATCGATGAAAATCCAACTTTCTTTAGTATTTTTCTTTCATCAAAATCATCTACAACTTTGATAAAAATAAAAATGGCTATTTGAGCATTAAAACAGAAAATTAATGACTTCATCTTCATTATTTTCTTTTAATCCCAATTATAGATCAAATAAAGAAAATTAGTTGTTGAAAATTTGTTACACTCGATATTTGAACTTAGTTCTGATACGTAATTATAATAAATCATTTAATCCAGAGCATTAATCAACTGATTGCCAATTTTTATTAATTCATATTAGGATTATTGTTGAAATCATTCCCCACTTAGAGTATAGAATATATAGAGGTCTTAAAGGGAAAAAGTGTACTTAGTTGATACTTTCTTAACATTGTCACTCTCTCATTCTAGTTCAAGTATTTTTTTTTAAGATGCGAAACCACTGATGTACATCAATAACAGCAGCGAGAGCTATATATTACCATATTAACTGACAGTGAGTGCAATATAGGCCACAATCGTTAATAACCCGGTTGATGTATTGTTGGTTGGTGTAATAGGAGAAGAGAGAGGTGGAGAGGGAACTTTACAAACGGTAAGGAGATGAAAATATCTGTAGTTCGTTACGGGCTGCTAATTGGAAAGCATCAATTTACTCAACTAAATTAATGTAGATGATATGATGTATTGTATGTACATATGTACAAGTACATATATACGCGGCACATAGGGAAAACGGAAAATAATGAAATTAGAAATATGTACCACACTCATTAGCGAGAAAATTTCGATTAAAATAATTTGTTGTCGAATATGTATTAAAACCGTTAGTCATGCTACGAAATGAAAATAGATTTGTGATAATTTGGAAACATTCATCAAATTCAGGTATTCTACCGATAATGAATATGTCGAGAAAAGTTTTCCGCGCGACATTGTCAAATTGCATACACCTACACCTACCCTACAGCCTACACCTATACAATAAATTAATGTTGAACAATTTACGGTTAGTTTCCTGTCGGGTTTTTGTTTGCCAAAATGTTTAAACTGGTCATCAATTAGGTAATAGCGCTTTTAACTAAATTCATAATATATTTACCAAAAATATTCACAGTGGGTGTATGTATGTATGTACCCTCTATACATATAGTTTATAGATAGTTCCAATCATTGCATGACAGTGCCGTAAAATTGTATAATTTTGCTGGTGTTGGTGGAGTTCCAAAATTGCTTTTTCAAAATTAAATTATTTTATTGTAATCATACATCTATCCTATTTGGTGTTCCATTCTGGATAAGAACACTGACTTGTACAAACAATTGATCTGACTGACTGAAGCAACTGACTGGAGCAAAAACATACAATTCATAGGTACTCTTCCGATGATTATTTTGTGTCTTCTTTTTCTAGCCAGCTATATTGTATGCCGGTAATGTATACCTATTAAAGCTTTTAATGTCTGTCCGAAGTCACAGCAGCTTATAGTCCTACAAATCTACGTTATACCCAATGGCTACCCAAAAACTGACAAACTTCTCAGCACACCTGTTGCGAATTCTTATTTTAGATGAAAGTTCCTTAATACAAATTGTTTTTTATTTTTTAAATTATTTTGTTTACGGAATTCAAAAAATAAACATAAATCTCCCAATTAGTTCTTCCATTTTTATAATCGAAATACAAAATTAAATTCTTCATGGAATAATAAAAAATAAAATCATTTATTCCTAACAAATACCTATTTCTAGAATTTTTCCTAAAAAAAAAAATAAATTATTCTGTTTAAGTAAACTTACCGAAAACAATGCCCAACGGTATCATCATTTTTGAAGCACTGAAAATATCACCACTCCATGTCGTAATTCATTTTAGCACCATTCACCGCACATATACCTAACCTTAGATTGCGCACAATAAAAGATTTTAAATTTTGACATAAACACAACAAATCGGTTATTTAAATAAAATTTATTGTAAAACATTTTACCCCTAAATTATTTTGTTGTTGTAGTTTTTTTTTTTTTTTTTGTTTTTTTCTTCTTCTACCTACATACTACAAATATATGTATATGAATGTATATACACGGGTAGGTACACTAAGGAACAACAAATAAAATAAAATAAAAAAAAAAAAAATAAACAGGAAAAACCATCCCATTTATAATCAATTTCGTTTTTCCGATAGAACCTTTATATTGCATATATCGCAAAAAGTGTCGTACCAAGGAAAGGTGGATATTCATGCTTTGATAAACAAGTCTCTATGGGGTTGGAGTCGTGCAACCGGTAACTCGTTTCGCAAATTGAAAAAATAATAATAGTAGAGGGAAAATCTAATGGAAAAATATTTTCTTTGACAACATATAATTGATATTTTTTCGCTTTTGGGAAATGAACACATTTTTTTTTTTTTTTTGCTATGTTTATTGCATTAAATTTAATTGTATGTGAAAGTGAAACCGATATATATACAATATACATACATATACCTAGTTATGTGGATAATCTATTTGATTCAATATGCGGGGGGTGGATTTTTGTTTTTTTTTCAGTTGAGGGGATTATTTATAATGGTTTGGTCATTTGGAATTCGAATTGTGTTCATTTTTTACCGATAAGGGTTGAATGGAAACAATGTAGGTTTACGAAATTGGGAATCAGTTTAATATGGAAAGTAACGAACATTCCATTAAAATTTCGATAAATTTTAGCAATGTCCCTAAATTTTTCAAAATAATTAATTTGTAAAGAATAATTTAACAAATTAATGAAAATTATTTCTCTATCTTTTCAGGTAAGCAATGATGCATTGAGATATTACAAAATTTCCAATACACGAGGAAAGGTAGGCTAAATTTTAATAAACTCTCTTTTTAACAAAGCTTGGAGTTCTACTAATTTCTAATCAATTATATTTTAAAAAAAAGACAAATTTACAGTAAGTAACTAATTAACAAACTAACTTAATTAACTATATTTAATGTAAACAATTTAAAAATGTGTATATGAAAGGCATGTCCTCTGTGCTTAGGGGGAACACCCTTCGAAATATTTACTTCAAAAGACATCACCTCTGGCCTAAATGACCGTATAGTATGGATTTATTTTTTATATCATGTCAGAAGTCAAAATATATTCCCCTTAAATGCCAGATAAAGTCATATAGACAGTTGTGGTTGTGTTGATTTGTTAAAAATAAAAATAAATGTCGATAAATTTGATCCCTGCCACTCGACTTCCGACAGTAATGCATATTGTTCACGGTTGTCATCTATCAAATCGATATGGGAGAAAATCTAATGTTTCTAAGGTGAAATTTAAACTACCCGGTCAGACAAAAAAAATGTTAGTGGACTCTAGACCAGCGATTCCCAAACTTTTTTTCACGCGACTCAATTTTCTACTCATATTAATTTCATGGCCCACCCATATAACCCAATGTATGAATGTGAACTGTCAAATATTTTGAAGCATGGTTTACACTACAGACTAACTGCTGTCAAAAAGCTCAGTCCTATTGGGGTTGGGTAATTGATGAATGGAGTTTACAATATTATGTCAACAATTTTAATGGTTGAAAAAACGCATTCACATTTTTAATTTTATGCAACCCCAAAATGCTGCTCTAGACTTACTTTAGTTATCATCTCTCAATGGAGTTTTACTTTTAACATCTTAAAAATTATTTTCACCTTGTTGTTTAATTATATACCTACATACAAATACAAATTGTAAAAGTAAATACAGTAAAACCACGTTTGGCGTGACTAGAATTCCATGCAAAATAGAGCGATAAATTTCAATATTAAAAAATTGGAAACCGCCCAAAAACAAAACCGTGAATGACAAAATCGCGTATACTCGTAGATACACAAAACTATGGTTGACTGTACCAAAAATCCTTAAATTTTAAATAAATAAAATTTATTTACCTACTACATTACCTACATTCTTTTATGGAAAAATTCATTTTTTTAGAAACATCTTCACCACAAAGAATGTGCGCCAGTCATTTGAAAAATAATTAACTCCATTTTCTCTATTTTGTCGACAAAAGAAATCGAAAACAATCGAAATGGAATCCAAATGCATTCGTTCAATAAAATGATATCCTTGTGGAAAAACTGTCAATGTTGATAAACATATCTACATATTAAGGAGAGCAAAGCATATCCACATACTGTATGTATGTATGTATGTACATATACGGATATATTCGGTATGAAAAGGAGTTCCCATCATTGGATTTGATATCATTGAATAAGTCGATTTAAACAATGCATCGATAGAGAAGAGACGTTCATGACTTACATACATAAAATGCGCTTTACAATACGATCTCTGATTGAAATCTTTAATACTATTGGATGAAAGTCAAGATACGAGTACATATACACTTACTATACATATGCAATCAAAATTGAATGAAATTTGACGAAATTCCAAGTATGTATTTGTATATGGAGTTTGCTCTGGAAATATAATACAAGAGGAGTAATAATATGTACTATAACTACTAATAAATATATGTACATATGTGTGTATGTAGCATTAATGTTGACTTGAAACTTTAGATTAGATGATTGCTGCAGACAAATTAATTTTTGCCAAGAATGGAGTTGGTAATTTTAGTTTAGCAAAAGTTTTCAGCACACATATATGTACATAAAATATTTAAACTATTTCGAAAACGCTTTTGTGTTCAGGTTATGGTTGAAAGTTTAAATCGTTTCACACATACCTACTTACATACTTACATCTGTATGGTAAGTGTCTCTACACAATAGAAAATATCTTACACCTTTTATTGAACAATATTATATTGTGTAAATTGAAATGACCTTTTCCAGGAATTAATTATCGATAATCAGAGGTGTTCTCAGGATTTTTGAGAGGAGGGGTTTCATTAAATCAAATGTTTCCCGTTGTTCCACACTACATAATTTGATAATTTTATCTTTCCTTTGGGAAACTTAATTATTAAATAATTAATCTTAAAGAGTCGTATTGCTAGCAAAGCGAGTAAAATTTCTGTCGATTTTATTCGAATATTACAGGAAAATTTGCAACTAACTGAAAATAGAGTTTTTATTGAAGCAGGAAAATATACAAGTATGCGAACGAAACGAGCAATTTTTTTTTTTTTATAATGTAAATGTAATGTCATGAAATTCTATTCAAAAATGTTCTTCAACATTTAATGTAAAATGTTGTTTGATTTTTCGGTCAACATCATACGCTTAGATAGGTAAAAGAAGCTTTCATATAAAATGATTGTTATTTTTATTCAAGTTTATGAGAATAAAAAATTGTTAAATCAACTAAAAATCGACTACAAAACCTATTGAATTTCAGCTATTTACGAACAAGTAAACTTTAACTACAAAATATAATAAAATTAACTCAAAATAGTGTAAAAAATTTATTCTTGATTTAAAAAAAAAATTACTTCATTTTTGTGATATTTATTTTGTCTCATTTAATTTAACTAAAAAATAGTTAAAAATATTTTCTATAAATAAAAAATTTACTTTCTTTTAGTTTAAAACAAAAAAAAGACCGGTTTTAGGAAAGCAGACCAACTATGTTGTTCGGGAGTCAAATCCTCGATTGTTTTAAATTTTGAACTACAAGTTAGAGATGTCGATAAATATTTACTTGAATATAGCAAAACTATCATTGTTTTTACCATAAAATAATTAATAATTTTAAATTGGTATTAACTATTTTATAATAATTTTTTTTTTTAAATATTAACTACAGATTAGTAAACTTAATTATGACTAATAAAAATATTAGTTAATTTCATTATTTATAGAATCAACTACGAAAATAGTAACTTGTTTACTATATTTTATATGTAAGATTAAATACAATAGGGCGGCCTATTGATAGAGCCGAACGCTCTTCAGCATTCAAACAAAACTTTTTTTTTTCCAATTCTATGCTCATAGCGTTTCTCATTTTTGGCCATTAATATTCGCAAAAGAAGAAAACAAAAAACAAAAAAAATAAATATAAAAAATACACACAAAATGTATTTTGTGGCTAGCAAATTTTCCGAACAGAATATTTGGTTCTGTTGGCTGCCATAAAGCAATACGCATTTTCCATTCAAAAAATATTAAAATAAATCGCTCAACATAAAATACAAATTTATCATCGACAGAAAGATGAATTTAAACGCAAAATGGGTAACGTGTGTTTCCGCTAGGGAGATAAAGGAATTCAATGCAAACCCAGGCTCCGATGTATTGTTGCCGGTGGTAAAAATAAATATTTTTTTTTTTCGTGAAAATCGTAAAAGTCAAATTCTCGATGAAAAAAATGAAAAAAAAAAAAAAAAAAAAAACGAAAGAAAGAAAAAAAGATGAAAAAAAAAAAAAAATTGGCAAAAAGGAGAAGAGCTATTTTAATAAAGCTTTATTGATTTCCGATAATATTTGTTCACAATCGTTGAAATGAGAACGCACATTTTATGTTGATTTATTTGATTAGAATACAGTTGATTAGGCAATATTTGTGAGGCACATCATCAGGAGGTAGGTAGTAAAGTATCCTTTTCAAATTGGTTTAAATATTTTCGAATGGAAGAAATAAACCAACCAGTAAAGAAGAAAAATAATTTATCATGATTATTTTATATTTCCAGAATCATCAATTATGTGTTCTATATAAACAGATTTGTGAAATTTGTAAAAGTTTTCAATTATACAATGAAAAATGTTATAAGATTTCACTTAATTTTTTATAGTAGGCATATAGTTCATGAAAAATGACTCCAAATAATTGAAAAATGTGCGCACACTTTACTTTCGTACTTAACTAGTTTATGCTGACTCAAGTAACAGAAGTTATAGTTCATTCTTTAAATATAGGAAATCTAGTGAACGTTACACCTACCCACCCCCACCCTCCTTGTCATTATTATGATCATTAGTAGGTGAAGTACAGCTTTCTAGAATAAAGTACCTAGTGATCCATAAAGTACCTACCAAGGTAACTTATTTGATACCCTTCCTCTAAGACAGGAATCGACAACCTTTTTTGACTGCGGGTCAAAATCAATCAAAATATCACTATTAAGAAGACAGTTCGGGTCTATGAGTATTTTCATTTTTAAAACAGCCGATGTATGTGCACTGTGCAGGTATGTGATCAGCATGTGGGCAGTGCTCCTATTGGTCGGCTGCAGGTGGGACGCAGTCAGAGAGCTCAAATATTTTTATATATCATACTTTATTTGCGACACTCAAGTGCGTCACTTGAAACTATCGAATGGGGGATTTGGTGATCCGCGGGTTATAGGTTGCCAATGGCTACTCTAAGGTATGGCTTATTGTTAATGTTTCCCTAAATAAGAAACCTATGCCGGTCCACTTTTGTTATAGTGAACGTGAACACCCTCCCCCCTCCCACTTTTTATGATCATTAGTAATTTTTATGAAGTAGTGGCCGCATCTAGTAGCTTTTAACCTTATTAACAAAGTGGCCAGGCTGTGGTGACTTATTTATTAACAATGAGCTATATCTTGGAAAGGAGATGGATTCTAATAGTTTTACGCAATGGTACAGGACAGGCCGTAACCCCGTAACAAATTAGAATGCAGAACATTTAATGTTTCCAAAATAGTTCTCTAAATATCATTTGATTAAATTTCCATTATATAAGAGCTGCGTGTGAAAATTTTGTGAAAATTACGAAAATCTTATTAACGTTGTTAGTTTTATTATTGTGAAAGTGCCTGATGATGGTACGCATCCATTACGTAAAAAATTCTGGGCGATTTCTTTCTTCAAGACGATACAAATCAGTTTCCGTCATACATTCGAATATTTTTCGATAATTTTCTGTTTTTCTAATATACATAAGTAAAGTAGGTACCTACTATCATGTACGTACATATAGTAGGTATGTACTGTAGGCATATGATGAAATGATACAGCAAATCAAGTACGTATTCCATTATGTATATAATAAAAAAAGGATATAGGTTTTATTACGTCAATCGTCAACCCTTCTATGTAAGTACACCTTCTACATGTATGTACATGTACAGTACATACATACATTACATATGAATATACCCCATTATTTTGTCAATCAATATTATGATATAGGTAGGTAAAGTAGATACTTTACTTACCCTTTATATATGTATGTATGTAGGTATAGGTACTATATAAGTATTATTATTATAGATATTTGACAAAGTGAATTTCCCCTTAAAGATAAACGATTTAAAATTGTTATGTTTACTTGTTTTCCATTTCAAAATTGTTTTCCTTATTGTTGCACCCAATGCCAAAATGTAAAGGACTCACTTCAATATTCTGCCATCATCATTCACTATGGATAATACCAATATAGCATATAAATAAATCGATTTAAGCAAAATGATAAAGTCAAACATTGCTCTCAATACGCTCCATTTATTTTTGAAAATTTCATATCGCCAAGCAAAGTGGAAAAGTTGAGAAATATTGCACTTTGAATTTTTTTTTTTTTTAAATAAAGACGAATAAATTTTCTTTTTCACTGAGTTGGTAATAATAGATAAAGGCAGTTATTCAAAGTAGTTAAGTGAAAGAGGATTGATTTTGTTTGTACCGCATACTCTCACTATATCATTGGTGCGATATCGGTGTAAAATAAATGGCTCCTGGGAGCTGAGGGCTGGAGGGGTTAATGAGTTTGTATAATCATTTAAAGTGGTATTTTTAATTTGTAAAATTAATGCTACACATTTTATGAGAATATATCACACATTTGGAATTAATTCAAGTGAAAATTTTAATTTTTTGTTAAACGCCTAACTAATGGGAATTATAATTAATAAGGGATTACATGTAAATTGAATGAACAAAAAAAAAAGAGGCAAAAAAAATTTCCATTTTCTTTTTTATAGCAGATTTTTAATATCAATAAAATAATAATTTTTTTTTTATAGCTGTAGGCTCTTTATGTACATACATATGATGTTTATATGTACATACAATTATTGTGTATTTACATTGTACACGTATACAGATCATTAATAATAATATTATACAAAACGTAACTTTGGGCTATTTTGTCAAATTTGAATATTTATTGATTTTTCCCATAGGCTAAAATTGGATAATGGTTTTTTAATTTTTTTTTTATATTCATCTATGTATTTTTAAAATTTGCGTTTTTACACCAAATTATTAACTGACTAATTGATTGATTAAGTAATAATTTTTTAAAAAAAAGATTAAATTGTATTTAGTTTTTCATTTTTAAATATTTCAAAACAGTAGAATTTTACTCTTTTTGAATTTTCTCTGAAAACAATAGAAATTTTACTCTTGATCTAACTAAATAAACTGTAGCCGGCATCTTGATTACGAAAAGGCGACTTATGCTAAGAGTGTGACGGACCTCTGACGATAAAATGACGTCAGACCGACAGTCAACTGTCGGTTTTAACAGTCCGTGTACTCTTAGCATTAGAAATTCCTAAAGAAATACGGTGGTGGTGTTTCTACGGTGAATATCAAGGGATGAATACTTCAAACTCAATACTTCATACGAACCGTATAAAAAATATTTAAGAAATTTGCAAATTAGCCAAAGAAACTTCGCGTAAGCTTTGATTATTATTAATTAAAAACTTTCATTGCAAAATAAATACATATTTTAAAATGAATTTTTGATCATTAAACTCTGTTATTTACCTACTTCACATCGTAAAGTTTAAAAATGTATATTGCTTCAACAGAATAACCAATTTCAACAACAAATTATTTGATTTGGTGTGATGAAATTTTCCTTTTATACAAAATTCCAGAATAAATGTTTCTAAAAATACAAAAAAATGACTTCATTAAGTTAAGTCAACCTTTTCGAATGAAATCAAAGAAAGAAAGAAATAAACCACAAAACGTATGCCGGTTGTTATATCAATTCGACTTGTCAATGGACAGCACATAATCAATCACATACAAATAAGATTACGATTTTGATAAATGATCAGGATATGTATATGAATTTGATATACTTCTCTCTGCCAAAATGAGAACGTGTAGGGATTCACTGGGCATCAGTCACTCTTGATATACCATTTAAAAGGAAATGTTATTGGTATTTATTTCATAAAAAAAAATTTATTGCGTCACGTCCAATAAAACATATGTCAGACATCTATTTTCAACAGGACCAAAAGACATTGTAACAGCTTGCCGTCGATCATACATACATTTATGTGATATGAACCTTTGTCCCTTTTTTTTTTCTTTCGTTTTTTTTTTCTTCTCTCTTGCTGTTGGCGTTGATGAGGTATGGTGGTGGTGTTTCTGGAAACATAAAGAAATATGAAAGTTTTCCTCGAAACGGAACGTTCTTCATGTAAATATATAACTATATTTGTTATCCTTCCCATATCCTTTATGATGTGTATATCAAATATTCGGTTCGGAGTTTGTTACGCATACAAACGATGCATGGGATACCCTACTGGCAAAATGGAGAAGAAAGAAAAAAAAATATTTCTAAATCTCCATTCGAGAAGAATAATACTCCAGTGCCATTTTATGTGTGACATGAATATTTCAAATCTCTCATTGTGAGATAGGACGACCAAAAGGTCGAAAATATTCATATGAAAAAGTAACTAAACATGATGGGAGTTTTTCTGTGTGTATTTTTTTTTCCCTTTTCTTCTTCTACTGGTTTTCCCTCAACTTATGTATACATTATATTGTATGTAGGGTACATACAATGCCACCCCGCACCCTTCCACCCCTATTTCATCAAACCACCATATACATATAGCGATTTTTGTTTGTTTATTCGAATTTATGGGAAGTCATTTGGCTACTGATTTCTTCGAGTACATCTCTGACATAAATAATAAAATACGTCTACTTAAGTTTGGACATTTAACACATTGGAAATGTCCGACAATAATCAGTCATAAATAAATCACATATCACATCGTTTATTTTTGTAATCAGAAATATAGTGGTTGGGCTATATCTTTTATATGATGTCCATTATGAACGAAAGTGTAATATAAATAGGGCGGTCCCGTAATGCTCTCCAAGAAATAAAAATATTTATTTTCATTATTGATCAATTTTCTTTTCTTTTTTTTTCCTTTTTTTTTGTGTTTTGGCAAATAGCCATTTTTCATTTATATGAAATTTCAATCAACCAATATGAATAGAAATGGTATAGTCTTTAATGCATTAATTGTAATAATAAGATTAAGATTAAAAATATTAAAAAAATAATAAAACAAAAAAATTCAAATTAAATGAATTTTGTCAACAGACTTTTGATTTAGTTTAGAGTAAATAGTAATTCTTGAAGGTCTATTTTTACAAAAACTATTTCTAAGTCAAACTTTAAAAAATTAAAATAATTTTTAAAATATACATATTGTTGACATATTTAACATTGACATTAACAAATCTATTACAAAATAATTTAAAATTTGAAAATTGAAATTTGCTACAAAGGCCTACATCACTGACTTAGCATTTCCAGCATAAATTTCGATGTACAAACAAAAATGTGAACCTTTTCTCTGTCAACAAATGTTTGTATGAGACTTACACTCATACTCATTTATTTACTTAGCCGGTCTATGATCTCTGGTTGTGGAATCTCTCCATCTCTCCATAACTTAATCACTCTATCTATTGATCTCTCAATGTTTTCATTTCTTAATCTATGGACCTCTCTATAACTTAATATCTCCATCACTGAATCACTCCATCACTTAATCTCTATATCACTTAATCTCTATATCACTTAATCTCTATATCACTTAATCTCTATATGACTTGATCTCTATTTCACTTAATTTCTATATCACTAAATCTCTCCATCACTTAATCTCTCGATCACTTAAATACTCCATCACTATAAAGTGATGCACTAAACCACCTTATCACCTAATCTCTCCATCACTACATCACTCCATCACTTAATGACACTATCACTTAATCACTCCATCTCTATTTCCCTACCTTTTCATTTCTTCTGTACTCTATATCTCTCCATCTCTTATTAAAACTTTTTAACTGATTTTTATGAAAATCGAGATTTTTGGTGAAGTTCTTAATATATTTTAGTTTATTTCATTTTACTTAGAAATGGCTGATATGTTTAACTTCAAAATACATTATTTGTTAATGTATATGAAGAGGAAATTTTAAAAGAAGAAAAGGTGCTGTTAAAATAAAATCAAAAACGCTAAGCAATTTTGAACCTGAAATTCAATTACACATGAGCAATATGTTTTATAACACATATAAAATTGAATATTGTATGTTATAAGAAAAAAAAAAGAAAATTTCAAATTCAATATTGGAGTATGTATGAAGACATATAGAATATATGTACACCATAGCAAAAATACCCAATGAAAAAATCGCTTTCATTTTTTTTTTTTTTTTATTTTTCTTTCTTATACAAATTAAATCATCCCGAAATATAGTCAAGCAAATTCAAAATCAATCAGAAAAATAAGATATTCGACTGGAAATATTTTTCCGCTTTTTCCTACATATACACATCTTACATAAAACGGACCAAGAAAAGAGGAAATATTAATAAAACAAAAATCGATATGAACGGATTTTTGATGTGAATAATGTATTTTCATTCCCCCCATAAGCAAAAATTTTCATAATATCACAGATAATCTTGTGATGTATGTATTATGTATATGTGGAGGATAATTTTTTTTTTCTTTTGGAATCACGGCACATTATTCCTTTACTTCACCATGCACAGCCTTTACGTTTTCTTTGATCTGTTTACTGATTTCAATTTGCCGGAAAGCAGAGTAAAACCGAAAAATAAAATAAAAATTATTTACCTCTCTCTTTCTCGATGGTTGGAATGGAATATTTACTGGATGCATGGTGTATAAGAGCTAAATAACAAAGAGTATCGACGAGATTCAGAGAAGCTGAAAAAAACGCTACATCATCCCCCCCCCCAAACTTCCATACAGAAGATGATGATGATGATGATGATACATTCTGGGCTTAAAACCAATGAAATTATTCTATCACAAGGGAAAAATGTAATATGTAAATGAATGCAGATTTGGTATGGTGTGCCATCGTGCGTTCAGCCAATTTGTTCATAGTCTTTTATAAGGTTTTTCCTCTCATTCCCTAAACGAAAAAAATAAAAAAAAAAAAAATTGTGTGCCTATGGTATTGCCTCCCCCCCCCCTTTTCTTATAACCGAAAAAACCCCGCGACACCATATTTCTTTTGCAAATTAAAATTCCAAATATTTGGGTAATGGCAACGGCGGAAACCTTTTAAATAAATAATTGAAATTTGAGGTAAAGTTAATACATAAATACCCTGATTATTTGTCCTTTTCCCGGTGTTTTTTTTTTCCTTTATTTTTCATTCCCCTGGTAAGGTTAGAAACACTTTTCAATGAAAATGCTGTAAAAATTTATGAATTTAAAATGACTCGACTAAAAGAGATATTGATTGTAGTAGGGGGCGGTGGGGTGATGGTGTTACATTAATTTTCTCGGGGGGTTGCCTTTGGACAAAATGATTTCAATGCCTTTTAGCCGTATAGAGTTATATGAGTGGGATAGATTTTAAAAATTCCGCCGAATTCCAAATATTGGCAAAGAAAAAAAATATTTTTATGAAATTTTATATCTGCGAATTAGATCTGAAGTGCGGCAGAGAAACTTTTAATTGTTTTAAATGGCTCAATGAATAAATTAACCAAATATAATGGAATCTATTGGTTTATAAACGGAATGGTTTTTGTTTGACTTTTAGCTGGTGAGTGAATAAAATATTAAACCTCGAATATCAAAAAAGTGTTCAGACAAAATTTGGATTTTCAAATCAAATTTAAGTTTTCTCAATAAAAGTTTTGTTTTTATTGATATTGGTATCAAATATTATATGTAGCTCCAAGTAGCCTAGAATAGCACCAGATACAGATACAGACGGAACACTTAAATCGCCACCGGAAAATTAAAGGGCATTCTTGGATCTTACATGTGTTCAAAGTGTAGTTCAGGTAGAGGCCGTGTTTTTGTATAGGAGGTTTTTTGTTCACTGTCATGAATGATCAATAGAAGATATTACTACCAGGTCCTGAGCCATTAAATTCTCTTTTGATTCTTTATTAGAAAAACTATGTGTGGACATTTGTAAGGCGTTGAAAATGGTGAACTTACTAATTGTAGTAGAATTTGGGTGACCCTATTTGTGTGATCGATTAAATATTGTTTTGTATTGTCCATTAAACTAGTTTTGAATAACGGCTATGTATTTAGTCAATTTACTCATTGTTTTAATTATAATGTGGACAGATCGAATTGTAACATCGTCTCGACGAGATCGATATTTGTAATTATTTATATTTTTTTAATATTAAAGTTAAATTGATCGAAGTGAACTCGGGGTTTTAATTAAACGAGGAATATCTAAGGCTACATAATATTCATAGATAAAAATATAGCATCCATGTAAAGTGTTTGGAAGAAAAGATTAATGATTTACTCCGATCATTAATTATGTTAGGATATTGTCAAAAATTCTTATTAAAGAATACTTACAGAACTTTCGTTATAGTAATCGAGAAGAAACGATTTTGTTAATTCCTCATATTTTAGAAGTTATGTTCGAACTTATTTGATTATTTTGAGATTGGTATAGCAACTTGTTCTTTATTAAAGAATTCTTCTATATATCTATATAGTATTACATGTACCTATAAAATAAATCTATTGTTTTATGTATTAACTTTGTAAAGCAGAAGATAAAATTACCATTTCTTTTCGAGTTTATGATACAAACCGGGCGAACATATACATATATGGGCTGTGTATAGTTAACTTCATTTATTTATTTGGTTAAAAGCATAGTATAACTTTTAAAAACCAATTTACACATTTTTTATTATTTTCAAACTTTCGAGGGTTGTGTTACAAAAACAACATACAAAGAAACTTTTCACACAAATAATGTTAAACTCAGTAATTCTGAAAAATAAGCTCAATCTTAACCGAACAAAAATCGATCATTTATTTGAGATTAGTTTAAGTATAGCTAATACGCCACAACCTTTAAGTTTTGTAGAAAACTCCATTTATTATATTACTATATGTATGTATATGTGTATGGTGGTGTGTATGCTATGTGTATGCATCTGTATCTGTGTATACATACACACACATAAAGTTGTATAAAAAAGTTTGTCGAAAATCTTTTCAACAATGTGTTCCAAATATTTTGCAACAAATCACTAATAGTGTGACCCGACGACCCTTGGCATACCTATCGACTATAGCTAGAGCTACCTACCCGTCCAAACCAACAATATCCATTTACTCTACAGGCACACACACACATGAACACATGTCCATATACATTAGTTACACATACACACACACACACTTTAAACGAAACACCATCGGAAAAGCTTTGAATTTATGTGAAAACTTTTCTGCTGGAAATTGTTTTTCGAAAAAAAAAAAGAAAAAAAAAACAGAAAAGTTTTTTTTAAACTTTCAAATTGCACCATTTATCTGTTTCTCGTGTGTTTTCCAGCGACATTATTCCAATTGAACTAGGAAAGAAATACAAACAAAAAAAAAAGAAAAAATTCTCTGGAAAATTTGAAGAACGGGTATAAGGAAAACATCAATGCCTGAATTGCGATACACTTCGAAATGGTTTCCATCCCGATATTATATGTGTGTAGATGGCAAAATATTTTACAATTAAAATTCAAGTCTTGTTGCATATGGAGCTACTTTATGGCATATACCAGCGGTGTTTTACGACATTTTATTTCAAGCAAAAACGTAATATATTTAATATGTAAGTGGGAAAGAGGGGGAGGGAAAGGCAAAAAAAAAAAAAAAAAAGAAAAAAAAAATGAAAAAAAGACGACACAACGGAAGCACCAAAAAGCATGTCTCATCTATAAAATATACACCATAAGTATATAGTTTAATCCAATATTTTACTGCCAATAGCGAAAATTTAGTTTTTCTTTTCTAAAAGGTTCAAATAGAAATCCTAATTTGATAACAAAAAGTATATTGGGTGAACAGTTTTTTGCCTTTGAAACCTGTCCCAGAGGAAAAATTTTTCATTTGAGCGACGCTATACGGGAAATGATACGTGTCTTCCGAAAGGAATCTTAAATATATGTTTGTTGTATGTAGTTTATGGAAGGGATGTTATTTATGAAGTCAAAAGACAGTAATAAAGAAAATCTTGTAATGGTCTAATGCTACAAAATTTTAGATTAAAGTTAAAGGTAACTTATTCATCTCAGGATTTTTGGTTCAATATTGAATTTTCGCTGGATTTCAGTTGAGTTGAAACAACCTTTTCTTTTCGTAATCTTTCCATTCTAACTATAAATGCATTACATACAGAGAGAGACCAAGAAATTGAAACAAAACAAACAAAACAAAAAAATGATGCCACTCTTAAGGTTTGTCTTTGTAAAACAAGTTTAGTTTTGCGAGATTTTAGAGTTTAAAAGTTTTTTGTGGGTAAATTAAATAAATAAAAAAAAAAAAAAATTAGAAAAACTATTCCGGATGTCTAACTGAGTTAACGACTAAAAGTTGTTGTTTGGGAAAACTCCTTAATCTGAACATTAAAAGCCACAGCACAGTTACGGTCACACATTTATAAATTTTTATGTCAAATAGTGGTGCAAAAAAGAATTTTGGTGAAAATCACGTCAATCATCGCCGTATTGCCTATCATCAGTAGCGTAACCAGGTTTTTAGTACAGAGAAAAAAAAATCTGATTTCCAGAATTGATAGGAGGTGTTCGGGTACAGCGAACATAAGTATCACTTCATTTCCCTTAGAATAATTTTTAAGAGATGATAAATCGAAAGTGAATTTAATTTCAACTCATTTGGTACCTCAATCACTTTTCTTTGGCTAAAAAATTGAACAAAAACGTAAAAAATGGTGGATATAAACCAAAGCATAGAAAATTTATCGAACAGCATAGACTTGTATGATCTTTGAATGTGACATGGAGCAAAAGGAGTTTAAAATAAATTTTCTTATCGAATTATATTCACTCAACAACACGAAAATAGATTTTTACTACCAAACCAATATAAAATCCCATTCATATAATCATTTTATTTTCATTTTTAGTTGGATTATAGACATATGTACAATCCATACATACATAAATGTATTAAATTGTGATGTTGCTTTCGATTTCAATATTCTATACATATAGAACCTGCTTATATATACAAACATAATAGCAAATTTTATTTTATATATAGATATATAGACATTTATAGCTTAAGTTGAGTGAATTTATATGTTTAATAACATAAATTTTAAAAAAAAGCTTTGAAAGCTCTACAGCTTTCCGAAAAACTGCAATTTGTCAATCCCCTTTTGAAAATAATACATATACTTATATAGACATCACATCATAAACGAATTGATCTATCAACAAACAGGCCATTAAATAAAACAGCTCCATTCGCACGTGTGTATTTGACATATGCAAATAATATATTCTGATGTGTTAGATAAAATGGGGTGCTCTGCTCAACCACTCCCAAAAAAGGTCTATACGAGAGAGTGTACCATCAATGAAATATGTTGAAGATAAAACAGAAAATTAATGAACAAATTAACTTTTCGCTTAGAATAAACCCTTTTCTTAGCTTAATTTAATCGACACGAAGGTACCGTATAGAATAGAGGTATACGAATTCTTAGAAGTATTTGCCTGTTTGAAGAGAATGGCTGGCAATCAACAGCAGATCTTCTTTGTTGATTTGTTTATTTAAGTATTTTTGATGTTTTAAATTGTGTTTTCCACAAAAAAGATATTTTAACTCAATTAGTTATTTAACCGGTAAAGAAGAAATAATTGCCTATGCCGATTATAATATACCCGTATGAGTACGACTTTGTTTGTATGTACAAATTAAGAAAAAAATGACATAAAATTGATTGCAGAGCCATAACGGTGGGTCGTAGAACTTCTCAGACTATTAATGAACTCTTATTTTTTTTATTCTCTGTCATTTTTGTGATAATCATTTTTTCCGTAACCGAAGTATTTTTTGAATAAACGATTAAAACCTATAGAAATTACATACAATTAATTGCATTGGCATAAAGCTAGGTCGTAGAACTTTTTGGTCTATAAATGAAATCTTCATTTTTGTATTCTCTATGATTGTTGTCAAATCCTTTTTTTATCTTTCAAATGGTTTATAATTTTATATCAAAATTGTGTGTACACTGTACCACATCCTCCCCTACAGCCTTTCAGCAATTTGACTTTCATCTTTTTATTTCATCATCTTCAATACTCTTGAAAAGTTTGTCATCTCACGGTAGTATCAGGACGAATTGTTCGGAATGGCAAAGGACTGCGATCTAGTGCATGACGATGATTATGTGTGCGGTCGACCTGGTTGTTTAACTAAAATTGTTATTTTCATTGCTAAGCGAAATTTATACTTAGTCGAGTAAGGATTTCTCATCTGAATTACTATTTTTCAATAACCCTTTTTATTGTTATTACTTTTTTTTACTAAGTATTCTTTCGTTTTACATAAATATGAAAGATGAATGGCACCTCCTCTAACAATTATTTAATAAAAATAAATAAGACCTAATTAATTTTACATCCCATGGATATTTTATTATAATTTTTTGCTGGAAAATTTCCTATTCAAACCGAAAAACCACAAAAATTTATTTTGTTCTTTAATATCCAATTACAAACTTTTCGTTGGTTTTTTTTTTTATTTTGTTTTTTTTTTTTCAATTGGTTCAACTTTTGCTGAAACGTGGTTACAAAAAAATTAAATTTGTGTCTCAGAATACATATTATATACATTACATACACAGGAGACATAATGTTAATATTATACCTTTTCCTGCTGGCTGTGCCATTTCCCATTTTTGTGGGAATACTGCGACAAGGATTGTTCAAAATATGTATGTACATGGGGTAGGAAAAAGCACAAGTGAAATTTGTTGACAACTTGCACACTATATAAATAAAGTCTATTTGTACAGAATGCATCCAATTTATGTTTTATGTTTTTAATATCGTATATACATACATATATGCATTTTATATCATGAACATACAAACCTTACTATACATAAGCACACCCATATATGTGGGTATATATAGTTTTCCAGGATCCTTTGTATACAATTAATTTAATTTTGAAAACATAATTTAAACTTTTCTTGCCTTCCAATGTGTGTCTTTTTTTTATATACATACATGCATGTATAACGTTTTTGTGAAAACATTTGCATAGTTTAGACATATTTTTTTTTTTTTATTTTTGTATGAAAAGTTTTTCCTTTTTTTGGTTACAACATGTCCGTCCA
This sequence comes from Platyura marginata, assembly GCA_026745375.1. Classification (NCBI taxonomy): domain Eukaryota; kingdom Metazoa; phylum Arthropoda; class Insecta; order Diptera; family Keroplatidae; genus Platyura; species Platyura marginata. The sequence continues at coordinate 29,840 of JANSTT010000110.1, forward strand.
GAGACATTTCACATATATCTTTTGATAACAAATCAGAGAACCATGCCAGGTCAGAAAAGTTTTTTGAGTTTATTTCAAAAGTTAATTTATATAAATTTAATTCAATTTCATGAAATTTATATAATTCCGTATGTTCGTTAAGCGATGGTAAAATAATTGTAAAATAATTGGAAAGTAGGTTAATTCAATTCGAAGATTAGTTGATAAATAATATTTTTTTAAATTATTTATATACAATACAAAAATACATAGAACTACATATGTATATATGCATTTAAAGTTTTTCTTTTTATGCACCAGATGAACTTTTTCTGTTTTAATTTCTTCCGAAACCCCAATACAAAAAAATGTATTCCTTTGTAGAAGAAATTTTGACCTCTCAATTTTCTCATTAACGACATAGTCGGTAATTGCTATTGTTCCTAAAGGCGCGTTCTCACGAATCAAGTTTAATTAACGCATTATAGTTCATAGATAAAAGTTGAATGAAAGCTATAGTTTGACTGGGTCAAACTTTTCTTGATTCACTAAAAAGTTGATCAACTCTATTGAAACAAAGTTCTGGTCAGCTATAATCGGTCAATTAAACATGATTCGTGAGAACGAGCCTTTAATTGATAATTATGTTATTTCTTTAATTAAACATTAAACTAAACTCTATGTTATAAAAAAATCTATCTGATAATAACGAAAACCTTATAAATGTTAACCCAATAATCTTACAATATGAGTATGAGTATGTTTAACGTAAAAAATATGTCAACTTAAAGCTCTAAATTAAAATATTAATTGTTAGTATCTCTCTGTTTAGGTATAATGTAGAATTGTAGAGGTATGTACATATATCTAAAATCTATTTTGAAAACCTGCCACCGTAGAGATTTTATTGTCCAGATTAAGGAACCGAAAATTACGAGAAAGGTTAAATCTCGTTCATGCAAATTTTCATTTTTGAACCGATTTAATTAGGATTAAGTAAATGAAAATCGCTCTGCCCACATTTAACAATAGAGAATTATTTTAAAAATATACATTAACAATGTCTTTTATTTTACAGTATAATCCCTACAAAGCATCCCACAAATAATCAACATCCACTTCCATTCTTATAAGTAAAACAATTCATATTACAATCTCCTCCGTTATAATTTCTCTCCTTTTCAATGTACCCTACATACATACATACATATATACACGTTCATGGTTTTTCCTTTTTCACATTTTTAATGTAATCCTTTACAAAACCGGCTTTGTCTAAAAAAAAAGACTTTCTTTCATATACGATGAGGTACATACACCAGAGAAGAAATAAAAAATGGGATATATCTGCCGGTGTCCTGATTTAAGCGAGATCCTTTAGAACAAAAAATAATTGTATTGGTGTTATACTGACTATATTACTGTATGGATGTAAACTTTCAGGAAACTCCATAATATACCTGGATAATGGATCTGTACTGTACAATGTACTTGTGTATGTACTCTATGCATCTATATACTCGTATAAATAAAAACTTTTGTCGAGAAAGCTTTAAAAAAAAAAAAAAATAATAAAATAAAGTTTTTAATCCAACTATTCATCCATAACATAGTTCATTTAATTTAATGACTTCATGGTTTGTTCCCAAGTTATTTTTAATGAAGAGATAATTCATTTTGTAGTCATCCTTTAGATATTAATCTAATATTTGTAAAATTGGTATTAAATATTCTGCCGTATTTTAGTATTTTATATAATATAAAATATGGATGGAGTGAATTATGCTTTTAGCGTATATAAAATTTAGTAGAAAATTAAATAAAAATATTCCCATTTTAGTTATATAGGGCATAGTTGATTATTGCTGTTATCAGTCTGGCATATTAAAGTCATATGTGTAAATTGTACAATATTTTATTAGTGTGAAATTTTAATATTTGTTTTGTTAGTTATATAACTTTTAAACGTATTTAGGTCCAATTACGAAGGAAAATAAATATCAACAACAATATCTAATGTATGTAAGATATAGATGTAGGTAGATGTAAAATCGCTGTTCTATTTGACAAATAATATAGTGTAAATTAGGGAAACGGAATCCTTTTATTCCTTTAATTTGTTTTTTACGAATTTCTCTTTTAGCCTAATCCAATCAATTTGTATTAATTTGCAATATTAAAAAGATGTTAGATTACATCACCCTATATATATACATATCTAAGTATACGATAACTGTATTTTTAGGAGTTTTTTTACTTTAATTTTTTTTTTTATTTTTATTTTTTTTACTGCATTCATTTATTTAAAGAAATATATCAAAACCAATTACCACAAATTTGTCCACATTTACTATTTACTATTAAATCATAACTAATAATGATAATAGGAATCTATTATAGTAACCAGTCATTGAATTATAAAATATTTTCTGATTTCCTACGGTTAATTTAGTAATTCACACTTTTTTGGCTATTCTCTATAAATTAACCTCGTCTCATCCAAAACCATAATTACTTGGGCTTTTTTTGGAGAAATGTCGCTGTTGTTATGTATTTTGACTAAAAGTCACATTGATTTATTAAACACAATATAATTTTTTTTTACCGTATTCACATTTTTTATAGTATCAAAATATTAATAAATTTAAAAAATTCACTTTACTTTTGAAAACTTTACTCTATTTCATTAATAAATCCTTCTAAACCCGTTAATTGGAATTAAAACCACTAACTATAATACTAGCAATTGCATTTATTTCGATTGATTATTACCTGATAATGATAGCTAACAAGTACATAGCTTATGTTAAATGTAATCCAATAACCCAAATAGAGAAACAGGATAAAACATTTAGGTTAACCCTAAAGCGTAAAACAGAGTTCGTTGGACTCCGCTGAGCAAGAAAAAACCTATAACTTTTAAACAAAAAACTTTTTCAACCGGAGTTTTTCTACTATTTTAAGTTTTTTAAATTTTATAGAAAGAAGAAATTTTTTTTTTTCACAACAATTGTATACTCATCTTGCGTTTGTGTTTCCTATATTTGTCAAATTATAAAATATTCCAATGGCATAAATGGCAAAAATTTTATTATATTCTAGTTTTCTATTCTATATATCTATATCTATATATATTCTATAAATCTGACTCATAGTTCCCATAATTAGAGTTTATCGCTTACAGTACAGTACGCAGTAACTGTATATTGACGATAAAATATAGCTTTTTCGCATTTTCTTTTGTGTCACATATATCAGCAGCAACAGCAACAAAATTGAGATACATAAAATGCTTATTTCGGATAATTTACCGGGAGTTCGTGATGTTCCTTTCTTTTTTTTTTTGAATGTTCTTAGTACAAATAATTGTAAATTAACATTTTTTTTTTACATCATAGATCACCCAGATAATTCTGGTGTTGGAATAAAAAAAAAAATTAAAAATCAAAGGGTCTTTTAGGCATCCCTCCTAACCAACCAAATAAAAGTTCTCGCATTAAAAAGAAAAATCTAATCGCATTATTATATGCAAAACTAGCATAAAACATTCAACACCGCCATCCCCCATTTCAAATTATTATCTCGCATTAAATTAGTAAAAACAACAAAAATGTCAACTAATTCGATGTAAATAATATAAAAAAAAAAAAAAAAAAAAAAAACACCACTTAAATAGAAAATATATTTGGTACATTCTAATAAAGCCTCATAACAAAATAATATACTGGCAGGCGGCTGGTGGCGTAGTGTAGTCCATAAATTTTCCTTAATAATTTCGTGACAAATTGGAGATAAAGCGACTTGAACCAAAATACAACACACATTTATGGATGTTCATACGGTTGTATATAGTATAATATTTACTATATATGTATGTATGTAGGTACGTTTTTGATAAAAGCCCCCCTCATCCGAAAAAAAGAAGCGAAACACAAAAATGTGACATATTGTTTGCTCAATGATGATGAAAATAGATAAAGATGTAATATTAAATCAAAATTTAAGCCTGAGTTCACAGAAATGTGTGGCATGTCCTTCCTGCCTCTATTCCCCTATATACATACATGCATACCATATACATATATACATATATATACGCATATGTACACATATGTATGTATATTATGGATGGTTAAAAAATATGTGGTCTTTGCTAAGAATACCCAGAGGGAAGAAAATACATCCGAACATCCATACAATGTTCTTACAAAAAAAAAAGAGGACAACCGATCGGGATTTTTATGTTGTATATGTCCTACGCTAATAGAAAGTACATATTTAGAAAATAGAGGGTGAACTTAAGGGATGAGTTGAACTGAAATCAATAAGTTTTCTTTTTTTGTATAGCAATTTTTTACGGGTCATAAATAAGTGATTTTATAAATGGAAAAGATTTCTAAAGTGAATAAAAATTCCTACTATATATATGTATGTATGTATTGGTGGTATTGTCGTCCAATGCTTTTTGATAAAAATGTTTCATTGAGAAAATGTTGTCTTTGTAGGTATAATCTCAATCAAACTGATATATCGATGGCGTATATACAATACCCGCTAACTCATTTTATGTACTTTTTAGGAGACAATAAAAAATGAAGTTGTTCGTAAAGCGTATTGTGTTAGCGGATGGTCAAACATCACAAAAAAACCAGATTTTTAAAACAAACAGTTTGTGATAATTTTACCATAGGTGCAGAGTTCCATAAACATCAATAAAAAAAAAACGGTAAAATTGAGTTAGCGGGTATTGTATATAAGCCATCGATATACAATTACATATATTGGTCACTTTTATATTGGTGAATAGCATCAGCATCAGTCGTCGATGTGGTGGTCTATTTATCAGTACATAGGTAGGTAGATATAGAACAAGTAAATGTAAAAAAAACTTGTACAAATCCTGGACCGGTTAGTTGGGAATTTGTCTAAATTTGATAGATTAAAATTGTCCATGAGATTGAGTTGTGGAGCTCTCTACGACATAAGATAGTTGAAACAAATAGACAAACAGACAATCAAGTTTTATGTCATGTTAAATAAAAAAGTTGTAATAAAAGTAGATGAAGATCACTTTAACAGTACAACCAAAGATAACGCTAATGGCGCACTTTACCTGGGTGCCAAAATATATAATCATTTGCATTTCAAACGTAAAAGCATTGCCACTTTAACATTTATAAAATATACTTAAAAATTTTTTTTTTTTTTATTTTGATGATAAACGAATTGGTTTTATGACGGAAAAATGGGAGGGGGTGCTCTTCAGATTTTCATTGGTTAAATTGAACTCCGTCAAAATCTACATGCATTAATTTTTGAGTAAATTCAATTTTAGGTTATTAGGTTTAACAATTTTGTGTATTATTCGTGTCACCATTCTGTCGAACGTCAATGATCTATCCCGCTTGGCATTGTTGTACAATTGTACATTTAAATATCAATTTTTTTATTGAAGTTATCGGTCAAACAGAACAAAAAAAATCTACGGACTTCTTTCAACACAATCGAAGAACTATAGTACCCCGATAGAAATCCTGTGTAGTAAAAATTAATTAGCGATTATCGTTCATTTCTATATGGTCACAATTTAATTTAATTCTTTTCTGTTCCCGATTTACTATTATCGGTTCAATAAATTCTTCACAAACGTTTCATTTTGTAATTTGTAGTTCGTTTGATGAAAAATTAAAATGTTAAATGACGGTAGTTATAGGAGAAAAACCGAGAAAATCCAATAATTTATTCAAAATGTAAATGCATAACCGGTAAATAATCAAATAAACACTCTAAATAATATTTTTGTTCGGTGAAATTTCGATAATTGATTTAATTTCGGGAGAAAACCCTCAACAAACTTTTCACAAAAATAAAAATCGAATTTAAATAAGTTATTTATACACAAAACAATTGAATTTACATAATTTCTTCTCTACTACATTCAGTGCGCGTATATATTTCAAAAATCATCTTATAGAAAATGTAAAAAAGGCAATTTGAATTTTTCAATTGGCTCTTATGCCGCACCATATTTTTCTCAATTAAATTTTCCTTTTTAAGTCATGGCATCCATTCATTTATTCTTTTGGCAAGAAAATCGTCGCGTCAAATATGTATGGAATAAATTTCTGAAATACAATGTATGTATGTATGTATGTATTGTATATGTATATATACGAAGTTCATAAAGTGTTTGACTTCAGTGTCGTAAAAAAGCTTAAAAATTTTTATTTTGTTATAGCAACACTGATGTGAATCGTTAAATATATATATGGAAAGGATTGTACACATCCACATATACATTATACACATATGCATATATGTGTATATAATATACATATTTGGAAATAAAAAATTTTGGCAGTAAAAAATTTATATTTATGTATGGATAAAGGCATAATGTGGAAATAAAAAAAAAATAAATAAATACAAACAACCCCTTAACGAATAAGCTATGACACCCAAAAGATCAGAAAGGACTTTTAAATTAAAATGGTGTCAACTGTCAACACTTTATAATTAGCTTGTAAAATTAAAAATTGAGGTACACTAAATACTAAATCAGTGATTTTTAACCTATGGGTCGCGAGAATTTTAAAAAGGGGCGCGTAAAATTTTCAAATATTTAAGAAATTTTTTTTAAATAAATCTTTATACTTCCAAATTTATTTATTGAAGTTCTAGAATCTAGACTGAAATTCTAACTGCATTAACCGCACTGGACTACGTTCGTTAATTTGCAATGGCGCTTATTTTGTCGTTCGTATATTCGCAATTTGACATTAAATCGCAATCCTTCGCAGCGCAACCATCGTTAGTTTATTCATTGCGATTGCGAGTTTGCGATCGCAATTTTGCGCAGAGGTTAAAACTATAGACACAATTGCACTGCGAAAGCGATATATATTGACGTTGACATTTGTCAAATTGAGATTTCATTCATA
>JANSTT010000121.1:0-14259 GCA_026745375.1 Platyura marginata
ATCTTCAGCTGGAAGATTGCAAAGCCGGTTTTTAAAATAATTTGTTTTTGATTAATCTATTATTTTAATTTTTTTTTTTTTGTTATAATATTTGGGTAATTAAAATTTATTGCAAAAATACATTTGTTTTTAATGAAATCCTAGATTCATCAAAATTAATTTAAATACGCAGTCAAATTAACACTTAGAAATAGGTTAAGTGTTGAATTTAAATAAAAACAAAATCTACACAAGATCAGTTTCTACCAATAATGTGGTCTCAATGAAAGTTCAGGTGATTTTTTAAATTATTATTGGTAAATATAAATGTATCTGATAACGTACTAGGAAAAAATTAAGGCAAGAAAGAGGAAAGGGATGCAAAATAAAATCCATTAAAATCATGGACAAAATTTCCACCACGTATTACATATTAATTCTTCTTTACTTGATTTTCGCCCCTTTCGATACGCCTGTAAGAGTTAGTAGGTAGGAGGCTTGAGGACACAAATAATTTATAAACAAAAATGTATGGTGATGGTGTATGAAGAAGGGAGCGGGATTGTTTTATGTGTTCAATATGTATAAGAATTAACAATTCAATTAAGAATTACAAAATGATAAGTTTATATAAAAATTATGGAACACTATCCAATATTAATGCGTAGAAAATAGCATTAAATCATTTAGTACCATATACTTACATATATAAATTTAATAAGACAGAGGAGATTGGGGAACAGTGAAATATTTGCAACTACGCCAATAATGTTACTGTTATATTGTATGCATTTAAATAAAGATAAGATTGAGGCGCAATATTTTTGTTACTCTACTAATCTATTGACGGTTTAAGAGTAAAGTTGACATGTTTTTTTATAGACATACAGACAAAGTTAACCATTTCTCCCTTAAAGTGTACTTTATCTGCTTATTAATTATTTTAAGTTAATTAACAACGCAAAACTAAAATTAAACGCTTCCATCAATTAATTCTAGTACATAGGTAGTAATTAAATAACTAATATGGTATAATGGTGATATTGCAATTTCAATTCAAACGTTTACAACTAGTATATAAGTTGAACCTTCAAAAAAATAATGTTATTTTGACGTAGTTTATTGCATTGAAAATTAAAAAAGATAAATTAAATTTGTCATCATTTTTAACAAGAGAATGTGACATGGTTCTTAAAATAAATCGAGTAAATTTTTGTATCGTATTTTTGATTACAATCATTGATCAGTCATTTGGTGCGGTAAGTCAATTTTAATTTATAACAACAATTTTAATCTTTATCGAATATTTAAAAAAAAAAGATGTCAATGAAACAATTTAAAAATTCATTGGACATGTTACGGAATGGCTGTGCACCAAAATTTAACATTCCAGTCGGTAAGGTATCATTTTTGTATTTATTTTTTAATGATAGAAGTTGAAATGCACAATAAAATCCTTTTAGAGACCCTTGATGGATTGCGAAGTGGTGTGTTTACGGAAGACCAAGAATTAAAAGTAAAATAAAAATATTTTTCGAGTTTTATGTTTGATACTCAATTTTAATTTTTTTTTTTTTTGCAGTGTTACACGCTTTGTATTGCCCAGATGGCTGGAACTGTAACACTATTTGATTGACCTTTTGTTTTGATTATTGAATTAAATCCTGTTTAATGTAGGTTACAAGAAAAAATGAAATAAGTTTGGAAAAAACTTTAAAACAAATGGACGTAATGTTGCCACCAGAAATGAAAAAATCCGCAATGGACGCCGTCACTTTTTGCAAAGATATTCGTAAGTGTTGAATAATAATATGTTTTTTTTTGTATTCTTATAATTATACATTTTATGTTCATAGAAAAAGAGTACAAAGACCCATGCGATAAAGCATTTTACTCAGCTAAATGTGCTAAAGATTTTGCTCCGGACCAATTTATGTTTCCTTGATTTTAGTAAAATATAGTTATAATTAAATACACATTACATTTTAACATTACAATATGACATTATAACATTTCTGTTTAATTGTAACATCATTGGTCACCCAATTAATCGTATTTCTCTATATGGATAGTAATGGATAATTTTTAATATTTATTAAAAAATATTGTAATTGCCTATTGTAAATTAATTTCAAAAATACAATTTGTAAGAAAGCCCCGCTATTTATATTTCATTTAATTCTCTACAACTTTAACTATAAGAAAATATTAGTGGCGAAGCTTCCATCAATACATTGAGGAGTGTTTAAAAAAAAAATTAAATATGTATGTACATATGTATGTACATATGTATTATTCATATATTTTCTAGAAATAAGTACAAATTATTATTAAGAATGAAGATTGCAGTTTGAATAAATGTATATTTTTAAATGTTCAACTACGTATTTCAATTGTCTCGAAAAGGAAATTAAAGATAATAGAATATCAACAATTTTAGAATTCTGTCTATAATTGACATTTCTATAAAAATTTTGAGTGACTTTACTCTATTCCGAATATTTTCTAACAAAATAGTGGATCTATAAGAAGCTGAAGAACCTCAGAGAAATTTTGTATGATTGAACGTACATTCAGAAATGAGAAGTTTTTATTGTGATTCAGTGCTGACTCTATAGATTTTGAGAATTTTATGTTTTTTCTATAAAAGCCTTTACAATTAATAAAAAGGCTGCAAGTTAGTACTTTTAATATATATACTTAAATTTAAACGTTTTCAATTTTGAATAAGAAGATTTGCAGAACTTTAATAGGAGTTCTACAAAAAAAATTTCTTATTTGATTAACATTAACGACTATAAATTTGATTCCCCTTTAATAAAAATCGTCTTTAAAGTTAATTATAATTTTTGATTAGTAATTATGTAATTAATTATTTTAACTGCACCATAATTATTTTAATCATTTGCAAGCTATAACAGTGATTAATTAATTTTATTTTAATTACATTCATTATTCAAGCCTATTACAAATTTAATTTCATAGAAGACAAAACTTACTAAGAAATTGTTTATAATTAGTTAATTTAATTGTTGTTTAAGTCTTTTACTTCTATTTTGCTTGCTTAATCGATCGTTTGCTAATGTGAGTTAATAAATGTAGACAAAAATTAATGTTTGTTAATTTAGGAGAAAATTATTTAGGTGGCATAATGAGGAATTTCAGAATTTTTTGAATGTAATGCTCTCCATCCAATCCGGCTTGTCAGATGGTAAATTTCTTAGTTATTTAAATATATATTTAATTATTATATTTCTTTTTTAAGAATTAATTGAAGGCAATCATGACCATTAGGTGTAGAATGTCGATTAATTGCCTATTTATATTGAATATTTAAAAAAAACTGGATCCTTCGCGAACCTTATAGTGTTACTACATTCATTGCGTGATGCATGATGGAAGGTATTGTAAGTATCAATAATTTATTTATTACCTAATGTAATGGAATTATGTAATTGTGTGTATGTATTTAGTTAAACTCAAAATTAAAAATCAATTTGGAAAAAAGCTATTGAACCGATATGCGTTTTGTTGGCCCAGGAATATCTCTAAAACGTGTACATAAATTCGTAAGTAAAAAGTACACGGACAACATATATATCTACCTATATTGATTACAAAATTTTCCTTTTTAAATATATACTCACCTCGTACCACTTTTTCACTCTAGAAAAAAAAAGAAATTAAAAAAAATAAGTTGCAAAATGTACACAATTTAAAATCGTGATTCAAACCTTTTTGGTTTCCAATTTTTTGTCAGCCTCATTTTTGGCATTTGTTATAACATTATCAACAAATTCACTGACTTGATCCATTTTAAGTGGATCCGTTTTGAATTCCGCTATTCTGATTTCTAAAGGCATTGTATTTGGTGAATTTAGGTCCAAACTAAATTCGGAACGCATTTTGAAGACTCTTTAATACTACGTAGATATTTCTATAAATCTGAAATGAACGTACGTAACATAATCAATTAAGTATTTTTAAAATATTAAAAAAAAATTATTAACAAAAAAGTCGATTTAATAATGAAAAATTATTTAAAATGACTAAATTTTGTTTTGAGGTTGGGTTTTTAAAAGTAAACTACATCAATCGCTGATCTAGTTTTAGACTTTCTACCTTCCTCCAAAAATTTGGTCTTGTTGTTCATCGAAATTTTATTAAAAGAAAAATAAGAACAATACTAACAAATTTAGCTGGATCGAAAGTATATCAAATAAGCTAAAAAAAACTGTTTGTCAGAATTTTAACATTTTTATTGTTCCTAGTACCGTTTTAGACCTTCGTTCGAAACATTGAATCTTTGTAAATTTCTTCTAAGGTATTTTTGCCTTTTTTTATTAATAGACTATACAAAATACTTGTAAATACTCCATGTTCTTCTCAAAATCTAAAAAAAGTTAATTATTGTTGATTGTTGAGGCCGACCAAATGGCTCAGTGAATCGAGTGGTTGCCTTTGGGGCGGGAGGTCTCTGGCATGTTGATGTGAATCTGAGGCCGGGTGGTTGTGAATAGCACTTAAAAAATCGTCTAAAAATAATTGCATTATCTCAAGAATGGGAATGCTTAAAAGTGTCGGTGGAATGGCGAACATTTGTAAGGTTTCATAAAGGAGATATCTCAAGTGCTGCCTGCATTTTCACAAAAAGAGATTGCCACACCAACTAATAGGTACAGTAAAAAAACGTGGAATTAGCTATGGACCCCAAAAGTGGTCTATGCTAAAGGCGCAGTAAGGCGCCGCCACCTAACCAACCTAACCATATGTTTCAAAGTTAGATAAATAATTTTTAAACCATGTAAGAGACATGTTAATTTTCCTCATTGCACTACTACACACTACATTCAGTTTTTTATATTATTCGTATCGGTACTTAATTATTAAACAAATTGATTTTAGTATATATGCCATTGATTATTATGTCCTATTACTATTTAATTCTCACAATTCCACACTTATTAATTCAATATTAGTGATAACGCCTTTTATTGTATTTCAAATACTAGCGCTTTACGAAAGCTTTTTATGGGTAGATAAATTGATCAAAAAATATACTTGCAGTAGGTATTTATTTCTTTTTTTTTAATACACTGATTTAATAGAAATAATTCTAAATCTAAAGGTATTTAGACTAGCCAACCAACGAACGGACCTTTATCTACAAACATATAAGATAGGTGTTTGTGAAAAACAAAATTTGTTGACGTCTATCTTATAAACAAACATTTACATGGAACACAAACAAATAATTATTAAAATTTCCATAAGTAAATATGTGTCCATTCATTAAAAACAGTTGTTACTTAGCAATTTATAGAAAACACTGAACAAATAATTAAATATTTACGGCGACAATAACATGCTTCAGCCAAATAATAAAACTTTCATTTGATATGAAACTAATTGGATACACACCCTTTTTGGCAATAGTTAAGCAAGAATGAAAAAAAAAAACAAACAAAATTATTGAAGACAAGTCTTTCAATATGCTATGTCTAACAGGTTGAAGAAAATCCTTCAGAAATATTTAGCAAAAATAAATCATCGAAGCCGATATACGGGGAAGAACTGAGTATATTTTAGGTATAGCCAGGGTGGTGTTCTATATTTAAGAGTTTGGTGGGTTGATGACGGTGTTGGTGGCGGAGAGAAGGAATGATTAAAGCTAGAGAACACACATAGCATTTGGTCTACGCGCGCATAACACACTTGTGATATTCTATTTCTAAATGCATACAAAACACACGTACACATCGGAAGATTTTATTGTGGAGTTTGCGCTACATAAAAAAAAAAAGAAAAAAGGAAGAGAGTATTTTTGTTTATTAATTTATTTATTTATGAACCAAAAACGGACCATGCCACCCTCTCTTTCTAATTATTAATTCATTCACAATTTAAATTTAATTTCTCTATAAGTTCAGGACAGGCAAGATTATTGTTATGTGAAAATGTATTTAAATAGGAAATATATTCATTTGGTAATCCACTCTCTTTGGCACCATCTAAAATTAATTCCAAATATGTTTTAGATGGTTGTCTTTCAAACGGCACATCTTGACTATTTGAAATAGTATTCGTCGGACCAATTACTTTTTGAAATAGTCTGCATGGGATTTGATCACCATTTGGTGTTTCAATATCTTTAGTCAATGCTCTGTAGACATTTTCGTTGACACCTTCTTGTCTAAAATAATTTACTAAATTATTCCGATAATTTGAATTTTTTTTTTTCGTAATTGAGTACTTATCCAATGATTCCATGTTAGTCATATCAATTTCCCATATTGCTCCCCATACATGACTATTTTCGTCATCTACAACTGTAGCAGAAGCACCACGCCATATTTCTGATTGACCAAAAAAATCTATTTTATAACCCTGTAAGTGTAAAATTGTCTTAATAAAGAGGTGGACTATGCCGATATTGTCCCCATAAAGGTGAAATCTGAGATCAAGAAGGAATTAGTAGGGTACAATGCAATTAGATTAAAAGTGACGTACTTATGACAGATGGAAGATCTACAAAAAAAAATTAAAGGCGCAGAAAAAGAGCTAACATCTAGAAGTATTTCAAAAGGAAATTCTATCATATTTAAAAGAATACTGATTGCCCACTTTCTTTTGAACATTGAATATTATTGCCCGACACATGCTGGATTGTTTGTTTTTGCTGATGCTACTCGATTAGGCGGAACAGAAAAAAAAGGTCAACTACAAAAATGTGTACTAAGTTAATAGAGCCTCTGTATAGTAAGAGCCAGTCTCAAATGGTAGTTAATATCCTGTACCCTAAGACCAAAACTAAAGTTAAATGTATGTAATGTATTTGAGTCATCTCCAATTCACTTCAAATTAATTTAATTTGCGAGATAGATGAAATATCTATTTTTTCATAAACTAATTAATTAAATAACAAACCTTCAATTTGCCGATACCTTTTCGGATAGCTGTTGGATTATTTAAATGCAATCGCTTCGATAAGAGATTGCTTCCAAAAGCAAAATACATAAAAGTATTTGGAGGCATTTTTCACTTAAAGTCTTTAGGCTCCTCGTCACTAACAACACAAAAAAAAATCTATTCAAATTTTGATTTGTAATAGAGGTTAGGTATTTTAAATGTCAAAAAAGAGCGGCGCAACAACAATCAAAAAAATGTAATAGATTTTAAAAAATTATTAATCAAATATTATTAAATATTTATTTTTTTTATATGAGTATATATATGTATACTTACCTAATTGTTTAAAAGTGGAATCTTTAAAATAAACATATTATTAATCTAGTACTTTTCTGTAATATTTTTTTGAAACAGGTAAATTAGAATCCTCCTCCTATTAACTCCTAACCTAAAAGAAGATTATTTTGTTACGAATTGCGATGGCCAGTTTTGTGCGATTATTTCAAAATCTCAAAATTGCCCCAAATCTCTTGGAACAAGTCCAAATAAATAATGTGTCGAAACGTTCAATTTATAAATTCATTGCAAAACCAAAACCTGGCCAAGGAAAAGCATACCGTCGAATTGTCCATTATCCTGAACAATATACGGTGAAACCTTTGGATGTTACAAATTTAGCCGGACGTGATCCGGCTACAGGTCGAATGATTGCAAAAGGTATTGGGGGTGGCATTAAGTATAAATTTCATTGGATAAAATGGGAACGAGATGGTCCAACCGAAGGACCACCACAAATCGAAAAAGTTATCGATGTTATATTTGACGGATGTCGAACATCCAAAGTGGCCTTGGTTGCTGTGGGTAATGAAATGAAATATATATTGGCCACGGAAAATATGAAAACTGGAGATTTAATTAGAACGTCAAAATTTATACCTAGAATTCCTGGTATGGTTTGAATTCTTTTGTTTAGGATTTTGTGGTTATTATATAATTTAATAAAATTTCAGTTAGGGCTAACGAAGGTGATGCATTTCCATTGGGTGCTTTGCAACTCGGAACCCAAGTTCACTGTTTGGAGAAAAATCCTGGTTATCCATGTCACTTAATTCATGCAGCCGGTACGTATGGAACAATTATTCGAAAATTTGCGGATAATGTTGTGGTGCAATTACCGTCTAAACGAGAATTTGCTTTTAAGCAAACGTGCATGGCTACAGTTGGTATGTAAAACGTCACCGCATCACATTTTCAACAAATCTAATTCCATCCAATGTAGGTCGTGTCTCCAATATTCAACACAGTAAAACGCCAGTAGGTTCAGCACAACGAAAACGTGAATTAGGCTATCGTCCTCGATCGGGTCTGTGGCAGCGAAAAGGAGGAAAACATGGTCGAAAAATAAGACGTCTCCCGCCAATGAGAGTCATTGGAGGACCACCAGAATCAAAACCGATGGAAATTAGACTAACTGATAAGTCGATAAATATGAAATTAGTTAAAATTAAAACTCAAATTTAAGTACAAAACGTAGGTTCGTCGATAAACTTTTTATTTATTACATTTTTATTCACACTATACACAAGTGTTCAACCATTCATTGATTGAGATTCGACTGGAATGCAATTTTATAAACATCCGCATAATCACTAACAAAATGAACTTCAAGTCCACCCGTTATATAATCGGGAAGTTCAGTAAAATCTCTTTTATTCTCCTCTGGCAAAAGTATGCATGTCACACCACTACGTTTAGCCTTAAAAAAAATGAATCAAAAACATTTCCTATTTATGAAGATGATGACTCCGACTTACTGCAATAATTTTCTCTTTGATGCCACCAACTGGTAACACTTTTCCAATCAGTGATACTTCGCCGGTCATTGCCATATTTTGTCGGATCGGTCTATTTTCGGCCAATGATAAGAGTGCTGTGACTATTGTTATTCCCGCACTTGGTCCATCTTTTTTTGTTGCTCCCTCAGGTACGTGTAAATGAATGTGACTGTCATGGATAGTTAGTTCATTAAATTGATTATTAGTAAGGTGGCATATGAAGAATAGGAACATTAATATAGAATTATAAAATAAACTATGGAATTGTATCAGATCAAGATCTCTTAGGCTAAGTATAATCCTAATAGAACTTACCTTGATTCTAAAAACATATTAGTAGCATTTTGATCTTTTAAAAAGTTTCTTGATACTGTCAATGCTATTTGTGCCGATTCCTTCATAACATCACCTAAATGACCAGTCAATTGAAGTGAACCATCCAATTTATTTGGTTTTTCTTGGTTCGATTGTTTTCTCTTTGCAGTTTCTATAAAAAGCGTTGAACCACCTAAAACAATGTTAAATAAAATAAAAATTCTTAATTTCTTCGTTTAAATTCCTAACCCATAGCTGTCCAGGCCAATCCCATAACAACTCCGGGCGGCGTTTGTTCGTACATTCTTTCATGTGTAAATATTGGTTTACCTAAATATGTGGTAATATTCTCTTCAGTGATTGACGCATGCTCTGATTCCAATTTTACTATTTTAAAGGCAACTTTTCTAATAATCTAAAATTTATGATTCACATAGTCATTGGGTCATCTTCAAGTGATCCTGTACTCACTTTTTCAATATGTTTTTGTAAATTTCTAACACCTGACTCTCTACAGTAACTTTTGATCAATGACAATAATGCCGAGTCGTTAATATCGATATAATTATTGCCAACACCACTGTCCGTCATAGCTTGTGGTATTAAATATTGTTTGGCTATGGCTAATTTCTCTTCGGCCACGTATCCGGACATTTCAATCATTTCCATTCGATCACGCAACGGTTCCGGTATTGTATCGAGTATATTTGCGGTACAAATAAAAAGTACCTTTGACAAATCAACTGGTACATCCAAATAGTGATCTAAGAAATTAACATTTTGTTCTGGATCTAAAAGTTCTAACAGGGCTGAACTTGGATCACCTTGATATCCTCTAAAAATTAAAAAAAAAATAAAATAGTGTAAGATGGTGGATAAATACAATTAGCATTACCTTCCAATTTTATCAACTTCATCAATTAGCACCAATGGATTTTCGGTTTTAGTTTTCTTCAAACATTGAATTAATTTGCCAGGCATAGCGCCGACATATGTTCGTCGATGTCCTTTAATTTCAGCGACGTCCGTCATACCACCAACACTGAAGCGAAAATATTCACGATTCAAGGCACGTGCGATGGATTTAGCTATTAATTAAGATAAGACTTAGGTTTAAAGTACGTTTCAAAATGTGATTAGCCTTTGGGGTACACCTTGTCTTTCCATTCGAAAATAAAGATCCAGATAAAAGTTTTCAATTGTTCTGTAAACCTATCTAGAAGACTTTTTTTTGTCTATGAATCAGATAGTAAACATCAACCAACATAAAATGAAATACCTGGTAAGACAATATTTGTTGGGACCGAAAGAACAGAAAAATACGAAATTCAAAAAAATCAAGAAGATGATGAAAAGGAAGGAACGTTATACCTATTTAGTAAAGTGAAATATAATTTATAAAACGGCCTTCCTTAAACCAACAATTAGCTAATTCTACAGTATTTTTCGTTGAACTCTAAACTTCTACTCACATGTTATAATTAACTTACCAATACTTGTTTTTCCCACTCCGGGCGGTCCATAAAAACATAGAATTTTTCCCTGTGTGGATCCTTTCAATTGACTAACGGCAATAAATTCCAGAATTCTTTTTTTAATATCTTCCATTCCATAATGATCCGAATCTAATATTTCTATAGCTTGATCAATGTCGATATTCTCTTTACTCATAACACCCCACGGTAGCGTTGTCAGCCAATCCAGATAATTTCGGGTAACGCTAAGAAGAAATTTTATTTTATAGTTTTTTTTATTTAATTTTTGTTTTTTTTTACTTGAATTCCGAACTGTGACTTTCAAGAAAATTCAATTTGGTCAGTTCCTCTTCGATGACATCGGCAATTGCTTTTGGCACAATTTTGTCTTTTATTCGTTCACGATATTTTTCTCCGATGGCATCTTTGTCGTCTTTTTCAATTCCAAGTTCTTTTTTAATGACCTAAATGGGACATTTCTCTTTTGGTTATTAAATCTGCACAAAAATTATTTTTAGCGATTTCCCTCAGCCATAAATAATTTTCGAACAACTATTTTGTATATAGATTAGCGACTAGAATTATTGTTGTTTCTGAAGAATCGCGTTGCGTAGGCAGTTGAAACTCACCTTTAATTGTTCATGCAAAATATATTTTCGATGTTGTTGTTTAACTTTTTCTTCAACTTCTCTTCCAATTTTCTGTTGAAGTTTAGACAATTCTAATTCCTTCTTGAGCAAAGATAATGCTAACATTAATCGCTTCGGTATCTGAATGGATTAATAAAAAAAAATGTCATAAAAAGAAAAAAATATTGAATTTAACATTACATTAGTCTCCTCCATAATGGCTTGTAGTTCGGCTGGTTCGCCGGCAGAAAGTGATGCCCCTAGATCACATAAATACACTGGATTATCAACAACTCGTTGATTTTGGTGTAACATTTGTTGTAGGCTTTCTCTTTAAATTTTTAATAAAAATATGAAGATTGTGTCCTCAACGAAATCAACGAAATAAATTACCTATAGAGAGGATTCATCGTTATGATATCACGAATAGTCTTGATAACCTCTTGTGTTAAAGCTTTAACTTCTTCGGACTGTTTAAATTCGTCATGCTTAATATTTTCCACTTCAACCATTAGTACCGATTGTTTTTCACCATCAACTAACGGTCGACGTATAGTTTCATCATCTCCAGCTAATTTTATACCATCCGATGTTGTATCATTCTTATCGGTGGTCATATCTTTTTTATTTCGTTTATGTTTTCTTCTACGTTTTTCTGCATCCGTTTCATCGGCTGTGACGTTAATTTGAGTATTTAGCAACGGAAATTTGATAGTCATTTCTACGGAATAATAAATAAACAAAAGAAAAACAAAATAGATTTGTTGTATTGGTACAATACACTCAATTCTATGGCGGAACAAAGTAGAGATTAAAGAAAGGTAAAAGGTCATTTAGCAAAAACAATGGGATTACCTTTCTTTTTCGGTGGTGTAAGTTCTTCAAGTAGTTGTTTCGATATTTTTATGCGTCGATGAGCTGTTACAACTAAACGTAACTTATCGCCAAGATCTTGCATTTCCTGTATTTGTGCAAACGTTCCAGTCTCATATATGTCCGATAAATTGTCCACAATTTCAGATTCATTTTCATCATTCTTTTTTAAAAATATACCGGCATACGGTTGATTGAGTCTTACTTTGCGTCGTATTAAATCAATCAACACAGGATTGGATATCTGAAAAATAATAATTAGAAAAAAAATCAGATTTAGGTTAGGTATCAAATCTATATACAAACCTCCATAATCTTCATAAATCTGGGAAAAACTGGATTTCTTCGGGTAGCTATTACAGGCACGTGTGGCCAAACTTCTGGTACAGCAACAGTAGCCGGTAAATGTGTACTCTGTGGATAATCAACATTTTCCGTAGGATTCGGTGGTGGCGGTGGATCATCAGCCGAATCTGGTTTATTGCAAAAATTTCTGCTGCAAATATTTGTGGCAAATATTACCGATCTTCGTTCATGTTGATTGTCACGTAGAATATCTCGAACGAAGGATTTGCCAACATTTTGCCTAATGGAATGGGATGTATGAAATCTGGTCATAAATAGAACATTTTTGGATCGAGATCGGGTTATCAAAGTTCTTTGAAGAGATGATAACACTGACTGCATGGCTTATACTTTTTTATCACATAAAACTAATTTGATTCCTTTTTTTATATTTTAATTTGTTGCGATAAACGAAAATTACATCAGACAGAAAACAAATATTTCGAAATCTAATGATGTGCACAATCTTAGATACTCTTACCGAATCCAAGTACAAAATCAAAATACTGACAACGAATAGTATTCAAGTTACCAATTAATGATTATTTACGGATTTACGGATAAAAATTTCCAGGAATATTATTAAAAAATTATTTATTTTATTTTGACAATGGTAAAACGTTTTCCTCGCTCTAACATACTACTTTTTTCAATTTAAATTTATTTGTCCTTTTCTAAATGTTGCGAGTTAATACAGACGTTCATGTCTAATTTAACAAAAAACAATTTTTTTGAATAAGTTTTCATGGGTCCAAAAAGGTACCATTCATAACAAAATACTCGTATTTTTTAAAAATCGACCATTTACTCTAGAACCATAAAAATAAAATAATGCAAAATAAAGCGATACTCTCCCTCTTTGCAAATATGTATATATATATGATAAGTTTTGGTGTATTTTTCATTTAGGTAAATTCATTTTCTGCAAACACTACAAAAGGTAATATCCAGTGCAAAAATCCTCTTTTGGTCCCCTATGGACATCTTGGTTTCAGCTGGGAAGGAATATTTGAACATTTGACTCGAAAAATCATATTTGTCATATTGTTTATTTACATAAAGTGTTTTCTACTTAAATTTAAAAAGAGCGCGTTTTTTTAAACATATTTTCAATAAAAAATATCACTGCACATCACTAATTTATTGTTGTTATTGATTACTTTCTACTAGAAAAAGGTGGACAGGCCTTCCGAAGGAGAAAGATTTATTTGGCTAGACTAAAATTAAGTAAGAAAAAATTAATTTGTTCCGATAAACGAAAATTATATCAGACAGAAAACAAATAATATATGATAACAGCAAAGTTTTTAGTCTATATGTAATAGATCTATGTTTTTCAATTGAAACTGCAATACCGTCATTCAACAAAAAACCCTGCCAATTTGTCTTATCTTCGTTCTCCTCCTAGTTTCGAGCCGCATAATTCCGCCTCTCTATCTTGCAAGTTCAATGGCCTTTATTATGCAATTTTACCGAACATTTTGTCCTATTGTTTTTGATTAGTGATATGCAAGTTCGATATTTCAAATAGTATTGAGTTGATTCGACAAGAGTGCATAATGATTGTTTTTTACTGCACATCATATGGACCAAAATTGAATTTTTCACAATAGCGTTTTCCTGTGGCTGTTTGTATTATTGTATTGAAAATGTAAAAATTAAAAAATACTTATATTCGGTATGGAATGTAGTTGAGAAATCCCTGTGATAGCTTAGAACAAAGTTCCGTCACTTACAAAACGATTTATGGAGTGAAAAGACATTTTTTTTTTGAAAATTTATCAAAAGAGGCATAAATTAATACAATTAAACAGCTTTATAAAATATTTGAAAAGATATTGTATTAAAAAAACTTATATTATTTTAACAAAACCAATTAATAATGAAAATAATAAATAT